>JAYMTA010000488.1:0-27923 GCA_036897625.1 Pelargonium cotyledonis
CGCGTGGTCCGTGATTTCCTCCGGTCTGTCTCCAATTACCGCCAAACAATTTTCTTTTCGCAAAATTTCTCGCATATTCATTTTCCACAACGTGAAATTGCTTCCGTTGAACTTCTCTATCTCGAACTTCGCCGCTTTCGTGCTTGCTTGGATTTTTGACACACGTACCTTAATCACAAGGGCAAGGTAGAAGAATTTACTATATATTTAGATATACACAATCTCTCTAATTATACAATGAGAGAACAATTTGAAATCTCTCTCTTAATATTAGGAGATAAACTCTCTTAAATATATCTATTTAATTGGGAGATGGAACACTTGGATTTGGGATGTGACAAACCAAAGCCTCCATTTTATACTCCATATTGCCGGCAATCTTCTCCTCCAATTTGCCTTGTCACCATTCCATGTGTCATTGTAGGAATGAAGAGGGGACACCTATGCTTGCCATATTGTGACACCTTGCTTCATCTTGTCCTTGTCCCTAAACATGTGTCAAGCCGAGAAAGAAAGGTCTTCAATGTGTGCCACCACTTGACACCTATGCACATACATGGAGCAACTTGGAGAAGAACACATTTCAACAATAACGATGTCACAAGTTCAAAAAATATGATTTTGTGCATCATACGATGATATAATCACTGCAAGGTGATGATGATGTCAACATTCTAAGTCTTTTGAGGACTTGAGGTATTAGAATCTTGGAGGCCACTAGAACACCAAGTGATTGAGGTTGCCCTTGGGCGTACCATGCCGAGAATCTTCGTACATACTCATTTACGGGACGTACTACGGGAGGCTGAAAGGTTACAACTTTGGTTGTAACACATCAAGAGGAGGCTCGGAAATCCAAGTAGCTCAATATCTCAATGACCCAGAAGGCCCAGAGTCCAAGCCTCAACTTGAGTCTATATGAAGCGTGGTCATGATTCATGAAGGCCTTGGAGGCGCACCCATGAGGCTTGATGGTTCCATGTATTGGCTTATGGGTTTCGAAAGTCTCATATATCGATAAATATTTTCAACTTCACCAAAGACAAGTTTATTCCGTGCTTTCAAGTTTACTGGTTAGTGAGGAATGAGAATTTTGATCAATTTTGCCTTCTGGATCATTTGCCCAGAACAACCCGTATGCACGATAAAGCCACGAGTGACAAAAATTAAAACCTGAAAACACAGAGATAAAAATGCCCATGATCCTTCAGTTGTTACTTTTATCATTTAGTTTATCCAAAATAAAATGAATATTTGATATATAGGTGTATTCCAGGTACATTAAAGAATCCAAGGCAAGTTACATCTCATGTATGCTCAATTCCAGTTTTCTACAGGATAAAACACAAACTAACAAAATTGGAATTCTAGCGTTTACAGATCTATTACAAAACTGGTGTGGCAATTAGTGCAGCAGCATCTTTCAGCGTCTTCCGTGCTCGCCAATATACAGCATTAGCTGTTTCGGATGTCCCCATCTGTAAAATTAGCTAAGCCAATTAGAAAAAGACCAGTAACAGGTTTATATGTAATGAAGGTTCAGTATAGCTAAGAGCAAAATTAACCTTAGTTTCCATGGAATGGAAATCTCGCCACAAGTCCACATCTTGTTCATATGTGGTAATGGCAGATTCATACAATTTTCGAGCATTTGCTAGGGATTCTTTATCACCAACAGCTGCAAGATTCATTTCCAGTTCAATGCAGTTTTTATATAAGGAAAGACCGGGATGAGGTAAAGCAAGAAATCTGCAGTGGAAACCATAAGACAAGATCAGAGACTAAACATCAGGGGAATAGCAACATTGGCCATTACTTGTCAGTATAATCAGTTAGCCATCTGAAGAAGTTTATCACATGGTATTATAAAAATACTCAAAATAAAAGATCCACCAACTAATTTAGGTCGTACCGTTTGTATGTTTCTCTTGCACGCTGAATTCCATATTTCTGCAGAATAAAATTTACGATAGCAGAAGAAAGAGAAAATCCATCTTCAGAGCCACCACCTTTAGTCATTGAAACAACAGAGATGTCCACGAGCTTGTCAAAGTAATGTTTCTGATTTGCAAAGAATTTGAGGGCCTGCGGTAAATGAGATGTCAACTCAATGCATTGCATGCAACATAACATTTGGTGCTCAACAAACTCACATCATCCTTTTTCAGTATATCATGTCATAATCACAGCAAAATGAACTTCAATAGGAAAGGAAGGAAAAGGAAACATTAAAGCAGATGCCTAGTATCTTACCATAAGCCACAAGCTTTCAGATTTTGCAGCAGGCACTTTCGTCAAAACATTTCTTAAGAGTTCAAAAACTGACAGCAGATCAGCCTTACTAGGAGATGGAGAATTTCTCGTAATGCATCGAACTTCTATAGAGGCTCTTAGAAGCCATAACTCCACAGAATCCGAAAGCTTTCCAGTGCAAAGCTTTTCTGCCAATTTCCTTGCTTCATCCAATCTCCCAAGTTGCAAGTAAAATGAAACATGTTGGCAAGCAAGCTCCTCTGTTACGCATCCCACTGACTCAGCCTTTTCATATACTATCAAGAGATATGAAATACAATCTACAGGATGACTAGTTAAACCCAATATTTGAAAATCTCGTCTTTTGGAAGTGATAAAATCCATCAAAAACTTTGTATAAAGGTTAAACATAATGGCTGAAGGCACAAATTTTAAAGCCTCCTCATAAACCTGCACATGGCAGAACCATTAATGATAATTAGATGATTGTGGGCGCAAAAGAGACGAACATTTATAAGCATATATACATTTATCTCACTTACACTATATTGCATATAATGTAAAAAAAGTTGGGTAATTGGCCATATAAGGAACTATTATATGCCAATTTTCAGTGATTTGAGCAGGATTCATACCTCAACTGCTTTTTGCAACTGAGAACTTTCTGGAGCATTTATTTCAAGTCTTGCAAGCCAGTCCCAGTATTCTGGTTTTGATGAAAAATCTCTCTTCATGTCACTTAGTATCTCCTTTCTCATTTCTTCAGACCGTGCCAACTCTGTTGCATCTAATATCTCGATAAGCCGTTTTCTCAAATTAAAACTTGAGGGAAGGGCTTCAATTGCGCCACTGTAGATGGTCTGAAGTATACTCAAACCTTGCTCTCGAAACAAATCTATTTTCTTATCTGACTTCTCATTTTCATCTTTTGACCCATCATCATTATCTCCTTTGTCAAAAGACATAAATAAGTCTTTGTTTTCATCTCTCCATTGCTTCTCTTCAGCATCTTTAGGGTCACGGATCAGTGTTCCCTCGTCCTCTCCAAGAGCAACCTTTCTTGCCTTTAGCTTGTTAAGGTATGTAAGTTCCATCCGCAAATACTCAACCCAAAGATCTTCAGAAGTAGGGCACACTCTCAAACCACTCTGCATGAGAGCACGGGCAGCTGTGACGTTCAAGTTATGGTCAAATTCCCAAGCAGCAGCATAAATCCAAACACCTGGGACCTTTGGATGAAACCTAATCACCTGAGCCAAGGCCTGCAGAGGTAAAAAGGTAAATTGAATTGAATAGAAAGAAGACACCATTCAACAAACCAAACCATTCATATTAAAACAAAAGGGTCTAAATCTGAAGTCCGAAATTCACTGTACAACCCTAACCGCATACATGGTGGATTTGAGAAGTGAAAGCATTAGTGGCAAAATTTAAAATGCAACTCTTTAGGTTGAACTATCTTGTAAATTTATAATTCATATCTACAGCTCTAATAGTATACCAGAGCTAATTTAAAAAATACGGAACAGTTTCACATAATCCTCACTATCATGAGTAGCAACTAATGAAAATTAAAAAAAAAATTTCTTGCAAGTGTACTTCAAATTGAATTGTAACAAGGCTAGGACAAAACTCAGCTCCAGAAAGATAATGGCTTCCATTATATTGGGAGAAGAAAATAAGTAGGAAGCTAGTTGTAGTTCTGTTTATACAGAGGATTGACTGAGCCAGGTCTTGTTAAAGAAGGATTCAAGCATTAAACAGATATACTCTGATTCCGTTAAATCTGACAAGCATACATTTGCAATAGCTTCTTCTATTCAAATAAAATATTCTATCAAATGACATATAGTAAGCTTGGAATCAAATGATCAATAATAAATTAGCACCATTAGCAGTAAATACGTAGTTTATGATGCTAAAGTCTAATATTAACTCAAATTCGATCAAATATATGGTTGGGCTAAAGGAAAATTCAGTAAAGTTAAACTTATTATACACTGTCAATCTGTCATGGTGCCAACCCCAAATCAAGTTCCAAAGTAGAAACAGGACCATGTAGTCAATAATGCACACAAATTCTGGTTCAAAGCAAATATTTGCCTTCCAAAATGTTTAATCATATTTTGGATCATAAGTGTTCATGCTCTAAGTCAGAATACCTTCATAATTTAGTAAAGTTAATTTAAAACTAAAGCTTAGACTGGTTTTGCTTGTTCAACCTTTCTTTAAGAAAACTCAAAACTTGGATATTTTTTTCATCACTTTCCAAGCTTCCAAAGTCCAAACAGAAAGCTAAGAGCTAATCATAAACTCAGCCTAAATATTCATTCAAAAAACTAAATGGGAAACCAGAGCAACAGCATTACCTTCTTCATCCTACCATTCCTTCGCTCCCTACAGAACTCAAGATAACGAAACCAGAGATCAATATCCCCCTTATACCTATTCGTCGCCTGCCTATAAATATCGACAATCCTGGCAATACCAGCGAAGTCGGAGATTGACTTCTTCATCTTCTTGTTGCCTTGCTTCTTAAGCTCCCGTGCAACCGCTTTCCTGCGGAGGAGGCGGAGCTTGTCAAGCTGAATCTCATAGTCGATGTAGGCCAAGAAGTCTTGCTTGAGAGGACTAGGACGCTTGAGTCGGTATTCGAACTTGCGCCGCTGATTGACGATTTCGGCAATTTCGCGGCGGGTGAATAGGTTGCGGCGCTCGAGGTCGTCGAGCTCGTTGACCATGCGCTCGAGCCGGTACTGAACCACGTCCGCCATTGTTGAGGGTTGTGAGAGGAATGGGTGGAGAAGAAAGTGAAGCTATGAACCGTGTAGTGAAAGGGTTTAGTCTAAGTTTAGGGCAAGCTGGCTGAGTCTGGAGGTTTTTGTTACAGGCTTCTGTGCTGCATTTTTGTTTTTAACAGAGCCCAGTAAGAAGATTTTGGGCCGGGCCAGGCTGGATTCTATTTTAAATAAGGGCCGATACTTTGAGTCTGTTTTAGTCTTACTTTGGGCCTTAATCGGTTTGGGACTTAAGTTGCTTTTATGGCGATATTGATTCATCCACTCTCGAGTCCGATGTGAATTTCATTGCAATGCACCGGTATTCACTAAAAAGTATCGTTTTGAGAACCCATTTTTTTTTTATAAGGGAAAGTTGATGTGATAAGGGTAAGTTGATAGTCAAATTAAAATCTAATGTTTTGCAAACAAGTCAAGAAAAGTGGGTGGAAAAGTAACATTCCTGAGTTAAATAATTTTCCCACATATATGGGAATCTAAAATCTCATGGAGGTGGTGGGATTCTAAAATCTCATTTACTTTCTCAAGTGGTAAAAAAGTCAAATGACTGCAATACTCTTCACTTTTTGTGTTAAATGTCCATAATATCTTTAGTTTCTCAAAATTAAACTTACAGTAATTTGAGTTTAAAAAAAAATTATATTTGTCTCCCTTTTTAAATTAATTAAAAATTAAAATTTTAATATTGTAAACATGAAATAAAATCAAATATGATCACAAATACATTTAAATAATTGATGTATATTTTATTATTTAAATTTTCATACCGGTTAGCATAATTACTTATAGAATTAAAACAAAATAAATATGATAAATTGAAGGGACAATTAAGTAGTTATTCAATATTTTCCGACTCTATACCTATTTTTCGACTCTATACCCATTTTTTTGCAATTTTTAGCCAAATGTAATATTCACTTTCCACAACTTAGGATTCTGCATTTTTCCTTCACTTTTCGATGTGTTAAATGCCTTTATCAACTTTCCCAAAAAAAATTAACATTCCGAAAAAATTTACTTGTGCGTTGCCAAACGATACCAACATGTTTTATTTTGTACGAAAAGTTCAATTAGTACATGAATTACACATATGCGAAATCGATAGACGGCATCAACAATATATTTTATTTTTGTCCAGACAAGGAGTTGATTGCGCATCACTTTTGTGTTTAACTAATTTTCTCAAGCGAGAGCCAATAGTAACGGGGAAATGAAAGTTTAGTCTCGAGATTCTTCATATGAGAATGACATATCATAGTCAGACTAGTTCAGGTATGGGGCTAACGTGTTTCAAGTATTTGAATTTATCTAATTAGCACATTATTAGACTCGTAAGGATCCAAAAAGAACGATCTTCCGAAACGCTCAATAAGTAAATAAGAAGAGATCTTTTGTAAACAAATCAATTCTCTTAAGAGATTGTAAAGGAAGATGTTATGGTCACATTGTGCACAATTGAAGTTTTGGGTCTCCCTTTATTACTAAATTATTTGTTTTTCTCAGCTGTCCAAAAATTATTTCAGGGTTTAAAGTGGTCCATGTAATTTTCATTGAATCCAACATTAAAAGCAACACGAAGAAATTGTTACAGGAATGTATTGTCCTCTCCTAGGATATACATATGAAGAGTTGTTGTCTTGATTTTCTGGTGGACATGAGAGATTATATAAAAGGAGATTATTGGTTTGCTACAGCTCAGGATCAGATTAAAAAATCTTTAAGAACAACACCACAAATAATAACACAGCAGTAAAAACTCAACAGACCCACCAAAATGGTGTTGCACATTGAATTATATACTAACAAACCTTAAAACAATGAAATAAAGGATAAATTACAAGAACATGCATATCCTAAAAATTAAATATATCTTGATCATGCAAGAGCTTAGTCAAATAGTTAATCAGCAACAACGATAATTAACCACACGTATTTTAAAATAGAAAAGTACTAAAAACCATAGTGATGATGAGCAAGACACATGCATGCAATCACAATGTTAAAACTCAGGGCATTCCACGTCCATATCCACCTCCATATCCTCCACCATATCCTCCACCATATCCTTGACCGCCGCCGCCGCCGCCACCACCACCACCACCACCTCCTCCACCTCCCCGACTTCCCATACCACCACCTGATCCTCCTCCCATGCCGTACCCTTGAGATCCGGGACCACCACCACCACCAAAACCGCCGCCACCGCCACCACCACCACCAAAACCAACACCAACACCTCCTCCTTCTCCTCCTATTCCACCCCAATAGCCGCTATCCCTTCCGGCACCACCAAACCCAACCCCAAGGCCTCCTCCTCCTCCTCCAATACCAGACCATGCATTGCCTCTGCCGTAAAACCAATTATTAGGAAAACCAAAGTCGTAAAATGTCTTCTGGTCATTGACTGGTCGACCATACCGGCCCCCCATGAGCAGCTTCCTAGCATTGGCGCTTGGGGTACTGAAAATAAGGGAACTTATTATAATAAGCACTAGTGAAATGAGTACTTTACTACTATTAGTAGCAGTCCTCCTCATCATCATCCAATAGTTTGCTTAGAATTGTTATTTTGTTGATGGGAAAAATGAGTATTTGAAGTGAGAATTTATACAACTTTGAGAACTAATAAGGCGGTTGGGCCGGAATTAATGCTATACAATATTATAATTCATGCATGCATTTCAAGAAAAGATCGATAACTCATCCATCCAAAATTGTACCCGCATTGACAAAAAAACAACCCGAACTTTAACCACTCACTCTCCGGTTTACTCCAACTCGACCCCACATGTCTAATAGGTTAATCGTAAATTCACAGAGACCAACTAATGGGTAACCCGCCTCCCGCACTAACTAAAACCCCAAAAGACACGTACCACTAGATTCGCCCACTTGGATAAACTATTTTGCTAAATTTGTTTATATGTTTTTAATGAACTCTCTAGTGTCACTGTGAGATCGGTTTTCGTCTCAACGTACATATATATCTACTTTCAACCAAAGATTGTAGGCCAAAAAATTATTAGCTAAATCAAGCTTGTACATCTAAATATAGATTTGTAAACATAATATTGCTTATATTCCATGTCCCAACAAATTTGTGCATAATATTGCTTAAATTAAGCCCAATTTTAAGTGTTCTTTTTATATCAACAAATATATATATCGTACTGATTTTTGTTGACCCACCTAAGATTTCCTACTATCAATTAATTACGGTTAGCTACAGTACAATTGTACTAATCATTAACAGAAAAATACATCAGCTACCTCCACGATGGAGTAGCCATTTCTTAACTAATTTAATGACCGGATTCCAGAAAAGAATTCTGCAACATTTTAAATGCTGTAAAAGGTAGATATATCGGTAGAGATACATTATGTAAAATAATTAATTTGTACAGTTTTGAGAGTGAATAATATTTGTGCGATAACTGTTCAGGTTACCTTACATATTAGGATCATATGGTACTGGTAGAGAGATATAGAGAATAAGAATACTATATATGCGTAGCAAGTTTACAGAAGAAGATTCAATTCATTGTGGACCCTCAGTTTTAAGGGTTAATTAATGTAAGTGTACGTACTCAACTATATTTACCCCTGGTATAACTAGCCAGCTAAGCACCATGATGAATACGTTCAAGTGGTTCAAGACTTCAAGTTGAGCTGATGGGTATCCAATCCTAACTCATCTCAAATTGAAGTTGGTCGGAACGGATAATCATGGGTCGGGTAATTAATTTGCAATTCATTGCATTTGAAGTCTACAAACTTGAAATCTGACGAACCCAAAAACTCTATAAGACCGGGTTATGATTCTAAAACCCGACCCGACATTTTGCCAACTCTAACTTCATATGTTCCAGCCGCATTTGCGAGCTCATGCACGTGTATTTTTATGTGAAATCTAAAATTTGTATATTTGTGTAAAAGTATATCTTTGTAAAAGTATGTCTTGAAATGAATGTTTTTACTTTAGTTTTTTTAAAGAAATTAGTTATGTATAATGTGTTATCAATAATATCCTTATCATTTTTTATAAGCATAATTAAAGAACTCATGGTTATCCTAAAGAAAATGAATCCATTCCCCTCCCATGGCCTTTTCTTCTTTACAACTCTATTATCTTTGGCAGTTTCAACTGTTGATGGCCATGAATCTCATCCATAGAGTGAATAGTTGAGATTAAATATTAATTCATGACATGTTAAACACTCGTAAAACAATGTTTAACTCTGTATATGGTTTAAATAATATTTTTATAATTAATTATATTATTTCTTATCAGTTGAACTAAACAACAAAGTACGTATAAAATAAACATTGAACTCTCGATGATAATATTTGTGAAATATGTTGTGCTAACCACTTAAGGAAAGAGTTAAGTAGTCCAAAATTGGATGTATCGATCCCTTGTAAACGAATGATGAAGTTGCCGACAAATTGAGTCAGTGGAAGCAAACATATATGCGCATATAAAAATACATATACATACATACATACAATCCTGTATATATTCCTATTTTGGATTGTTGGCTAGCTCAGCATTGATCAGCTGCAATAGTTTCAGTTTGTTACCAATGAAGACTCAAAAGTCAAAAGTAGTGGGCACACCAAAGCTTACGGCCACCACATTATTAGTAGCTATTGCTATTTATTTTCTCATTAACACCCACACCTGCCTCCCACCTATAAATTTGTAAATTGTAATGCACGCACGAGTATTTAAAATTAAAATTATAAATAACAACTTATCAATTGGGTCCATGGGTTTGGGCCTTGATGGGCCCATGTATCTGTGCACTAGACCTAGCCCAGGATTCAAAACACAACGAAAACTCAGTTCGATCAATGGGCTTCCCACATAGGTTTCTACAAAACCTATACCTACACATATATAGTTTTGTTCCATTTCTCTTGCATACTATACTTAAGCTAGAGTAAGGTCAAGATTGATGCCCTTCACATCTGAGCCACTCCCATTTCCTAGCCAATTCTTCTTCTCCTGAAAAATTAATAAATTATCAGCATCAGAAATGAACATTATATATATAGTTAAATATTATTATTATTATTTAGAATGTTACTGGTGTAGTGGTGGTGGTGGAGCTGGAGCTGCAACTCTTATGGAGGTCCTTGAAGATGATGTAAGAAGTTGGCTTCTGGTGCAGCTGAGCCCATCCAGTTGCTGTTGTTGTTGCTTGTTCGTACGAGGTTGATGATGATGATGACGACGACCCACCATCCACAGGCCACATTGCTTGCTTTCCTTTCCTGCATTAAAAAAAAAAAAAACACCCCAATTATAACAATATAGTATCATATTATATATAATATGATGGTTCTATATATCACTCAACGCATGCACCTACCAAGCTAGCTAATATATATGTACGTACTCATGTCTGATCTCCTAGATTCTTATTCTTGTACCTTCATTACCATCATTTTTTTCTTTGACTATTTAATATTCTTTTCAGTACTGTAATAAGATGTTGATATGTATTTTGTTTATTCATTCACAGACCAGGTGTTAATGGTAGTGTTGGGACCAAGCTGTTCCATTTCCATGAAATTAGGGTTACTAAGCATCATCAATCCATTGTTGTTCATCATCATCTGCTGGTGCTGTTGTTGCTGCTGAAGGTAGAGAGGATTGTAGTAGTTGGGGTGTGTGATGCCAAGATGGACTGCTTTTTTGCTCATGTTCCTTTTTGCTGCCATGTCCACTGCTTCAAAAACACAATATTTAATGTTAATTAAACTCATGTATAGGAAACAAAATACAAGCATTTAATTTCTTTTCTTCTTTTCTTCAACCTTTTAAATCATAATTCCTTCTTTTGTTACTTTAAATAACTTGAGAATGGATTGTACATAGATCATTAATGCTAATTATGTATCCATATATAGGTTTTCAAGAGAATTATATATATAATTATTATTCTTTGAAGAAGATACTTTTGTATGTTTGTTATTATCTTGTGTATTTATTTTGTTTTTTGTAATTTCACCCCTGGAGTAAGCAAAGCTATAAATTTTCACCCCATGTGGAAATTAAAATGTTCAATGATAATTTAAATTTTCATAAACTTGACATGGAAATCTTCATTTTTGTGAAACACTGTTGCTAGTTAATTAAGACAAGTTGTTCATGTTAAATTGAAAGTTGCAAAAGAAAAAGACGGAGATATACGCTTATAATGATGAAGAAAAATGAGAATTAGAGCTAATAAAATTAGAACGAGAAGACAATAAGAGAAGCCAGGAGAAGTTGGAAGAAAAAAATATTCAAATTCCATTGCCAAAATTTTAAGTTTTGAACTTCTTCCCGTGTTCAACTTAAATCAAACTCAATCCAAATAGTTGTGAGTGTAAACTAAAATTTCATAGTCCAGATCGAGTTCAAAGCGACAAAAATCAAAATTAAAGTCAAGAGGAATGAACAGTTTAATTAATCACATATATTTTTCAAGAAAATACAAATTTGAAAAAGAAAAATTCTTATGAGGAATTAATACAAAAAAATTCCATAAAAAAAAAATACAAAAAAATTCAACTCTTACAAGGAATCCATACCTTGCATCATCTGCTCATGTTTCATGCTTCTATACATCTATCCATCAAAATCAAGTTGAAAAAATAAGGTCAGAACTTACAAAAACAAACAAAATTGCAAATATTTTCAACTCCAAACTTATCATTTCCTCAGTCTACGTACGTTTTTTTCCAGAGAAAAAAAAAAGGAATGATAATTACAAGAAGAAAAGATAGCAAAATAGCTGAAACACTAGCTAGACATGGGCTGTGCCAAACCTGAAGGTGGCTCTTCACATGAGATATGGTTAGGCCCTTCACACCCATTATTTGAAGCACCATCTTTGGAGTAGCTCCTACAAATCAATTAACCCAATTTCAAGATTATATATATATATATATATATATACACACACACACGTGCGTACATGCATGTAAAAGAATTTTTTAAAAATGAAGAACGAAAACTGTTTTCTGCAACTAAACGGGTTCCTTACTGTCTTCTCCGCCGACTCTCTGAACCGCATTGACAAAAGAGCGGTGAAGGTCCGGTGTCCAGCGAAGGCGGGGCATCTTGGAACGGACGTAGGGCCTGACCATGCCTAGTGATCTCAGGCTCAGCTCAAGCACCTTCTTGTTCTCGCTTCTCTGGCCGTGCGATCTCATCGTTCCGATGTGATGATCGGACGATGTTAACCCGGAAACGGAATCGTTGTTAGGATTGTCAAGAACAGGATTAGGAGATTTGAGAGACAAACCACGATGCTCCATTTTTTGAAAGCGCTAGGAGTAGAAGATAGTGAGTGTTAATTTGGAAGAAGAAGGTGAATAAATAGTTGGTCTGAAGGGCAATTTGGTCATTTCGAGTTTCGATTGCAAAGAGGAAAAACAAAAAAAGACAGCAGACACGGAATTTCAGGCATTGTAGTTCAAAAATACCCTTCATGATTGGTGAATTCAACAATGGTAAAGAAAATTGTTTTCCTTTTCCGTTTCCTAAAACTTTCGATCTTATCTATTTCTTCAACAAAAAAATTTCTTTTATGTTTTTTATTTTTTTATCTTGCAAACATTCTTGAGTTTGTTATATGTTTGGCACTTTTATAATCTCTTGAACCGACATTTATAAAACATGTTTATAATACATATGAAAAAGTACTATACTTGATTTTATAAGTTAAGCTATGGATTACTATTGTTAATTATTTATTTTCTCCAACTGCTTATAAATCGAATTTGACTTCTGAATATTTCTATCGGGATTTATAAACAAGGAACCAATTCTTGTAAGGGTTGAAATATTCATCTACAATGTTATTTAATTATTACTCATTTTGTTTTAATCTAATAGTCAACTTTCTCATTTTTTTTGGAGATTAACAATATGTTAACTGTAATTAATTATTCTCACTTATGCTCCATTACATTCTGGTTATAACAAATTTAATGTATTTTAAATTATTTATTGTTTTAAAGATACTATAAATATTTCATATATAACCAATTCTCTAAAGAACAAAATAATTTACATAGTAAAAGAATGTGTGTATCATCCCCTTCGTCCACCACAACCCCTCTCCATTTCATCCAATTAAATAATGATAATAATAATTATTATTAATTTTAAAAATGTGTGTTTCGGTAGGACATAATTGTTGCTTATTGGTTTTAATATTCTCAATTGTGGAGGCCAGGTCATAAAAAATCAATATAATTTTTTTTGTTTGTTCACTTTTTATTTTTTTTCTGTTAGAAAAATGTTTTTTTTTTTAAACTTTTTATCAATGATATATTAATTTACCATCATTTTTAAGTATAAAACTTCTGGATAAATAAAATTATACATTATATATATATATATATATATTCCTATGAAGGACAATTTTTTGGGCAATACAAGTAGAAAATGCATGATATATCCATCACAATTGTGTACATTGAAATTACTTTTTTCAAAGTGTATAGTTGACTCATTGATTTTTGGCGAGAATATTATAATGTCGCTGGTTTATGTGCATGGTGATTGATAATTATAATCTTAATTACTTTAAAATACAATTGATAACAGAAACCAACCTTTTTTCTTAAATCGAGGACGTCAATCGTAATTGAACCAAACATAATTTTAACAACTATTATTTAAGAACTGAACATGGGTTATAATAATCTGGTACGTACTTTTGCAACTTTCTGTTGTGCACTCCCAATATTATATTTGATTCGGAGAAACGAGGTCATATATTCTTTCCGAGAAGAGACAAAAAGTGAAGTCTCCTGAAATGGAAAACAACAAACAAAGAAGTCACAGATTCCCATACCAAATTCCCACGAAACTTACCAAATTAACCCAATCAAGATCAACCTTTACTAGATACTAGAAACTAAAAGCTAGGTTTTTTTTTTTTCCTTCTCACAACACAACAAGAAAAAACCCATACGTTAAAAAAGGAGAAGATGAAGAAAAGAAAAATAAAAGGAAAGAATACACGGATTTGATTATGACTTGAGCACTGCATGTCACACAGGAAACATATATTACAAAAAAAAAAAAGTACTCTCTCCGGAGACCAAACTTCCTGGTATTCGGGTCATTGACGATTTTAGGTTCATATATTCACATGACTTCCACGTGTATAGCCATAACCAATTAGAAAATGACACGTGTTTCCACGTAACATGCTTCGCATGTCGGGTTTTCCTCGTAAGGTGACACGTGGGATCGGGACATGAAAGTGAGGTAGTGTGGTGAAGCTGGATGGTTGTTTACGTGAGCATAGTTGGTGGTGAGTTTTGGTTTCGAATGAGGAATATTTGGGCGACGCATGCATTGGTGAAAGGGCATGGACGAGTATGTTTCTTTGATGGTGTAAGCAACCGAGAAATGGAAGGAAAAAATGGGACCTAATTGGATAAAACCAAAAAAATAAAGGTATGGTCTGTGGTCAGGAAGCCCTAAAATATGTTACTTTCTTTATAGAATGGATTGTACGTTTTATATTCTTCACCGGATACGGACAACATCACTCATGTGTAGTAGGTGCTTGTTCCCTAATTCCGTTTCATTTATTAGTGACAAATATATTTAGTTTCAGGATGTTTTTGGTAAAGAGAATATGCAATTACTTTAATTACAAATATAATATTAAACATTTTGAATTTTTTTTAAGATTTTGAGTTCAAACTAAGCCTTACTAGTAGGGGGGAAAAATTACATGTATATAATGTTTATAAAATCATAAATTCAAATTCTTTGAGTATTTAAATATTTTATTTAACTATCTAACATTTCAAATGATTCGATTTTATTCATTCTAAGCTCTTCAATTGAAATATTCCAATTCTGAAGAGAGAGAAGTTCGTTTTTCAAAATCTAAACAAAAAAAAGGAATAGAAACATTCAAATTTTAGTGAATGTACCGAAGAAGCGTTTATCTATTGTATTTTCGAAGTCAACTGTATAATTTTTTTTTGTCTTAAACACGAGTAATTTAAAGCGGTTCTACAATCGAAACTATATCAACACATTTAAAACATACTGCACACTCACACTAATATTCCATTCGAGTTGAGAATAACCACAAGAATAGCAATGCACTCTCTATTTAATTTTAACTCAACATCATTGTTTGCTGCCGATCAAAAAAAAAAAAAACATCATTGTTTGCTTACTATTTTGGAGAATCAAATAACTTATCTTCCAAAATTTAGATACATTTACGTACTAATTACTATATATTTCACCGATGATCTTCTTGAAGCAATTTTTTGTTTCTGTTTCGATTAATCTTCATATAGAATCACAATTTCAAAAAAGAAAAAGAAAAAAGTGCATAGAATCAGGGTAAAGTGTGAACAAAGTCAATGACCTCCCTTATAAGTATTAAATAAGAGTATTATTAAAAAGATGCACAAATTCATAAAACGCTCGCATTTTACTTTTTTCCTTTTCTTCTCCAAAAGAAGCACAAATACTAGAAGGTTTGTATGTTTCTCAGGATGCTTCAAAAATGGAGAAAAATGAAAGTCAAGGAGTTCACATGTAACTTGTTCTGGAAATTGGAAAATAGTGAAGTTGACTTATTTTCTTTTTGCACTTTAGGGCCTTAAAATGTTGCCATTTGGTTTGTAAATACTAAATACTTCAATTCCACCTTAGATTGTCCTCTTCCATACAACTGTGCTAATGCAATTATTTAAAAGATAATTATTTTGAAAGATATATTATTTTGAAAATATTTAAGGTATTTAAGTCTGGGGATGAGTTTGGGTCCTTTGGAGCGGAGCTAGAAGCTTAAGTCATCGTACGTTCTTGAATTCTTGGTCTATGTGCAAGAGAGTATACCATTAACAAAGACCCAGACATGTAATTACATAACGTTAGAGACGATTCTTGAGAGGAAAATTTTCGTGTAAATTATGAGACCCCCTTCCTCTTATAAATGACGAAGTAATTACACTTTCAAACAATTTGTTATGTGTCATCGTGTGTAGGTCGTTGGTAATGTGGGGTCCACTTCAAGTACAAGAGCTATAGTCTTTCAAGCAAGCCGACAACGAGCGTCCGATTGATGAGATGGGATCCATATAGAATTCTAGTGAGACGGGAAACTATTAAGAAGTACTGGTGGGACAAGGATCTTAGAGGCCGCCGTTTGCGTGTGTTAGGTGTTTTGGAGCTCCTCGTGTGAGTCTTGGATTCGAAGAAGAGATTCTTAAAATCTTTCGGGTCTCCAAATTTGGAGAAGTGCCATAGGAAAACTTCAGGTCTTCATGGCTCTAGACAATTTTGCAGAGCCTCGAATACGGAAAAAACATTTGGGGCTCTTGTGCGGACAAATGGACGGACAATGAGTCATTAGTATTTAAGACACTAGTTCCATGTACAACAACTGCGATAATGGTCTCATATCGGCCAAACGTGCGGGCATCCACGCAAAGTTGTACTATGTTCCATAATAATTACACTCAAAGTGCCTCAAGTAGCGACATTCATTGTCACCTCAACACGCTACGTCACTCCATCCAGTGCTCAACACATCGTCACTATGGTTCCCGCCACCATGGCGACGTGACATCATTATTATAGTGTATGACATCATTATGATGCATGTGTGATGTCATTATAACTCACTTTCATAATCAACAACCAATACAATATGACACATCATTCAATATTATTAATTTTGTGAGTATAAATACTTCATTAAACTAAAGACACGAATAATTTTTTCCACTTAAAAAAATGATTTGTGTCAATCACACATTTTTAATGTCTTGATCCTTTCTAGAAATTATATTTGGTAATGCCCATTTCACTTGGTAGAGATGTTTATTCTCATGCTTGAGATGAAGTTCGATGCACATGTCCCATCAAGTGTATCTTGATCCTTTTTATCAAATACATTTCAAAATTCATGGCTAATGATGGAAGATGCAACAAGAAGTTAACATCAAATACAACAAAGATGTAGTTGATCTCTTAATGAATGGCTAGCTAGCAACAAATTTTTTCCTGCGAGGAACAATTTGTTCCACAAATTAAAGCATCGATCAACATTGTCACCCTCTCGTGACAATATCTAACGTAATAGTAATGGATGAAAGAGCACACTTCATCCATGAATTGATAGTCTTGAATCACAGTGGTCTGGTGTGACGACCTCTAGCTCGTCCGCAAAGAATAGCATTCTTGGGAATCGGATACTCATCTCTCCACGAGTTCGAAGATGTGTACACCCTCAGATAGAACTGCTGTCCCAAATACTGCCTCTCCCAGTTCTCTGACCTTATGTTCCACATTCCCACATTGTCTAGGGCTATGTATATTGCTGTCCATGCCTTTGGATACACCTGAATCCAACCATTCATCACACTAACAACATTTACGATAAATCAATAACTCAAGATGTGGATTGTTTCCTTTGTTACCTGAACTGTGTAACGAGCTACCGTGTCTCTCAGATTGTAGCTTGATCTACTTGCTGCTGTCCAAGCCCCTCCATCCATCCTAATCAATGATCCCATAAATTGTCAACATTCTAATATCCGAATATAGTAGTGTTGTACATGTGACTGACTATATATGTACATTCAGTTTATGTATGGAAGCAAGACAAGCTTACCCCACAACAAAGAAAGCATATCCATCGATGTGCCACGACTGAACCGTATCTTCCCAATTCTGGAACACAATCTCAACAAATTGCCTGAAATTAGCAGCCATAACCGACGTCTGCAGGTATCCATTTCCCCAGTTGGGCTTGTCGGGGATGCTCCCGAGATTGAAGACTCCGGGAATCTTGAAATAGTCTGCGAGTTTTAGCGGGGTGTCCGCGGGAACGAAGGAGACACCGTTGACAGCATACCTTTGCTTGCCATTAATATAAGGAGCTGAGTTTGCAAGAATGATGGTGCGGCTGGGCGTGATCATTCCATAATGGTAAGATCCTTGAGGATTAGGTCTAGGTCCACTCGCTGTCAGATTCCATCTGGTTTAAGACAACATGAGATGAAAAGGTTAAATCTTAGCTGTGTTCTAAGTATGACTGAAGTGGCTGGATTCACAACATGCAGTACTGAAGACTGAAGTACTAGAAAATATTAACATCGAACATAGTTACTAATCATTAAGTATGTACCTTATGGATCTAGCCTGGTTGATTGACCAACCGATCTGGGTAGTTGGGCCACCAGGGACAGGCCCAGAAACTCCCTTGTACGAATTGCTGTAGTGAAGAATCGCTGTGGTCGTGTGAACAGGATGGGTAAAGCGTGACGAAACAACAACATAGTAGTCCTGTGCAGGCTGATTGGCTGTGACCAAGACAGAATAAGATTGTCCAAGATGGATGTCAAGGGCAGCGTAAGTGTTCTGCAGGGTGTGAGATCCTTCAACTTCGACCAGCTTCATAGTGTGCCCTTGAATTCTAAAGTTGATGGATGTTGCAATTCCCACATTTGATATCCTAAACCTATAAGTCTTACCTGTATATAATGTTTTCGACATCATGAGATACACACACTAGGCTGCTGACCTTAACAATTTAACTATATACGGAGTGTTTATAATCAAGTAGAGCACAAATACCTTGATCAACTGTGAATGTATATCCGTTCCACCCACGACCATTGATGAGAAGTCCATCAGGTGATGGAAGACCATGACCACTGTCCAAGATTTGCCTCAATCGCTATACAAACCAAGCCATTAGTATTGGGGAGGACTTGATGAAGATGAAGAATGCAAAAGAACTATTTCCGGTTTTAGACAATGGCATAGCCAAAAATAGAAGCCTTACATATTGGTTTAACTTGTACCAATCCCCTGCAAGTACTGTGAAATCCCCTGCAGGAGAAGGGAAAGGTACAGGAATACGAGGGCGACTCCAAACTCTGATGCCACCGAATCCTCCACCTGCCTTTTGGAATCCAAGCGATGGGAAGTAGAAATAGGTACCTATCTGGTCCTTGGCTTGGAGATGGTAAGTGAAGTTCCTTCCCGGCATTATCGGACAGTTGGTACCATGGACCCCATCCTGCCATGAGTTCCTCCTTTGCTGCAACCCATTCCTGGGAAAGGCATTCAAGAGTGTAACTTCATTTTTGTTGCATAATGGACATTATTAACCCAAAAAGGGCACAAGTGTTAATCACTGAAAAAACAGTAAATCAAAGATTCCAATGTGGCTCAAACTGAGAGATGAAATTACCTTATTACCTTAAGTGGTCACAAACATTACTAAAACTTGACTTAGGAAAATGTATCCAAATCCAACATAGGGTTTCCATGGAATCACCTCTATTCAAATACTTAATTAAAAGCATTTTTAAATGACTTCACAAACAATATTTTATAATGCATATATTACAACAACCAAGAGAGCCAGCATGTGGATAGTGAGTTTCACTAAATGCTGCCAGTCACATGTATACTAATTTATTCTTCAAAGCAAGTGGTCACAGAATATAGCCAATTAATGCATTACTTCAATTTCAATGAACTGAGACCTAACCTTCAACTTTCCATCATGTTAACTAATTTAGATTCTCTCTTAGAAATTAACCAACAACAGCAAATGCTTTTGTCTTTCTTAATTGCATGCTTGTCCCCTACACAAAACCCCTCCTTTACTCACTTAACACACAGATATTGCCAAAAACAAAATCCGCAAATCAACCTCTTCCTCTTCACCTTAAGTGGGTGCATAGTAATTCAGTGCCAAGGTCACATTTGTCTTTGACAAACATACATTAATAACTCTACATTTCCATTAATGGAAGGAGGCATAGATCTCGAACCGCCAATTTCAACCAGAAAAACAAATATATATATTATCCAAATTCATGAAAATGAGGAAAGAATGTAGAACAAGCATGTTTGTGCATTTTCCCAGAATGATGAGAAATGGGTACCAGGAGATGAGAAGGGGTTCTCTGAGATAGTTGTAGACGCTAACAATTAGATTATCGTTGGTCACTGCATCGATCTGAGGACCTGGAAATTGCCCATTTATCAAGATCCCCTGCAACACCACCCATTATCATATATCATTGAACCCATGATCTCAAAACAACAAAAAGATTGAATCTTTATCTTTCAGGAGCAATGGGAGTGAAAAGATTGAAACACTACCTGTTGCTTGACACCGAGTGGGTAGATGTCGCCATAAGTGACCTTCCAAGTGAAGAACCTGTACGGGTCTTCGCCATTGGCGCCATGAGCTAGAATCAAAACGAAGATAGTAAGAGCACAGAGAGCACTGTGATCTCTCATTTTATGGAGTACTTTATGAATATGAATTTGGATCTAAAGCAAAAGCATGGAGCTTTACGGGTCCATTGAAGTGAACCCAGAAGGATCTTGCTTTTCTTCTGAGAGTTTTTTGGACCCTACTCTGCTTCTTCTTGGTGAGCACCGAGCAGAGAGCTGTATAAAATGATGCTGTCAGTCAAGTTTAGTGTGTAATGACGAAATCTGGCTAATGGACACGTATGGTTCGGTAGATCTGGGCCGTTTTGTTATAGTGCTGTTTAGGCTGATTTGGAATCAACGGTTCTTGATTTGGTGTGATGAGAGAGGCGTGTTCAAGATTGCCACTATCACGTGCATCTGGGCCAAATTGTAGCAGCATCGGTGGGTGGTGAATCCAGGCCCTTAAAAAGTCACGAGGAGGTGAGAGAAGAGTTTATATTTTTTTTGGCCCCTGTTTATATGATTCTTTTCTTGAATGCACCTCATTGATGATAAGGTGTGTTTAGTCTCAAATTGCACTTAAATGAATTGAACAGATTTTTATTGAATTATACTACTAGTTTGAGACCGACATAGCCAAATAATTTCAATCGTGCTAAAGCTAAATTTCAATGTCTCTAGTAAACAGAGGCCCAAAATAGTTGTTTTAATTCATAATTATAATTATTATCTTATCGGTACATTCAAATTTGTCAAATACGGTAACATAATAAAAATAGTTGTTTTAATTCCTATAAGCTAAGTTTTTCTCTCTAGCGGCGGCTGCGACTTTGTGGGCGACGATGGGATTCTCAAATCTAAGCGGTCTGTCTTTCATATGAGAGGTATACCTTCAGGGTATTTAGGACAACGGTGATTGTTTTTGTTTGTGGCGGGCTGGGGTCGGGCGGGGGGGGGTTGGGGGGGAGAAGGGGGGGGGCGGATTGGGGGTTAAGGAGCGGACGACGAGATGGCGGCTATGGCTGAATCAGGTCACGGGCTAGCCGAGACCGATGGGATCTAGTTCGGAGAGTAGTGCTATTGGGCTTAATTGGTGAACTGGGTCACAAATCGCCTAGTGCCCCTGACAATGGTGGGCGGCTTCCGTGTTAGAATCAAATTGCGGGGGGCGTCTCGAGTTTTTCGATCTGATTCAGTTTGTGGGAAAAGTCTGACGTTGTTTGGCATTGGTAGGATCAACTGGGGTTACGGCTCTCGACTTGCTGCACTGGGTAACTCCCAGTCACACAGGTGGACATGGGACGGATTCCTTTAGGGTTGCTTGAGCATCATTGCCCTATCGTTTTGTTTTTTCTTGTTTCGTTTAGTTTGTAGTAGATTAAGACTTTAGTTTATTTTACTTTCGAGTTTGTTAGTTCGGCTTATTTTGTTTTCCTCAGGGTGTATCGATGATATATATTCTCTTGTTTTCATTTTGCCCATCGAAGATTTGGAGGTTGTACTTATTGATTCCAATTATCAATAAAGTTGAGACTTTCAAGATAAAAAAAGAAAAAAAATTCTTACAACCTCATTTGACAAGCTTATAAACTGAAACAAACACCCTAAATTTCAGTACGTTAGTGTGAGGAAACACGATAGGAAATGTGACATCATAATTCAACAAGTAAACCTCCAAATCTCAGATTTCAAATATGTATAGACTATAGTTAATAGTTGGAGATCCGACAAACCTGCTAAGGCTATCATATTATATGGCATGCTTAATTAATTACTACAAATTCTCATGTGGAGATACTAAATTTTTGAGTACATTCTTTTTGAAAATTGCTCCCTTGTTAGTTTTAATCAGATGTTTGATGTTTCCTTCAATAATGTTTTGTTTTTTTTTTCATTTTGAAATCTCCTTCAATAATGTTTATGTTCGTCAACTAAAGCAGTAATGAGCGCGATGAAAGCAACTACACTTCCTGAGCACAAGACTAATTCAATTTTGTCACGTGTTTACACTGCCAATGTATAACATGCAAGTCTTTAGAAATCAAAATCTTTGATTAAATGCTTTCCATTTTCCGCTTATCGTTAGCCCTTTACACAAACATATCCATGTACGATCTATACAAAAACTGCATAAGTATGCGTAGAACCCAAAAAGACTCCGCTTATGCAGAGAACTGCCAAAAAAGATTCGCTAATTCACCCCGCTTATGCATAGAACCGCCAATAAACATTGGCTATTTCACCAATATTACTTCCTTCTGATTGTTAAAAGCAACCCGAAATGATCACTAGGGTAAACAGGAAGCTCTAACTTCTTCACCTCTGATTTCACTTTCTTCTCCTTGATATGTGTTATTTCCGGTATTTCCTCCTTCCCAATCATGTCAACTTTACTTATCTTGAAATCCTTCAAACTACAGACAATTCGATCCAGTCGCTTTTGTAAAGTACGATTGCCAGACAACATTTTGTTTGCCTTGGTATCATATGTCCATCCGGTTTCGCCAGGCTTCAACTCCACCCACGCGTCCACCCAGTTATCATTTAAAGGAAACTGACCGTCCAACTTGTCATCCCAGTTCATATCTCCACAAAATATTACATTTGGGTGTTTATTGAGGAGGCTGACAGCTTCCTTTGCTTGAGCTACACGCTCCTTGCTGTACATCTGATCCCATTTTGGAGGACCAGGACAGGGGCTTTCGAGATGGCTTGTGGCAACAACCAATGTTTTGTCTCCTTGAACTTCAACCTCGGCAAGACAGAGTTCCCTTCCCATTATAGAGTTGCTGAACGGTTTGCAGCTGAAAGATTTTACAGGCAATTTGCTCAACTGCATATTGGTTAACAAGAACAACACATTTAGAATACTACACATATTTAATTGAACTCACAAAACAAAACGTTAGCTCCCAAGACTTCTCGAAGTAAAGATGTAAAATCAAATTACACATCAATCTGATGCAAGCCGAGTACGAAATATATTGGCAATCTTTAAAAGAGCTTAATATTTGGCTTCATCACAACATTATATATGAAGTTTGATTAAGATGGACAGATCCCAAATATAAAAGTCCAGCAAATAGGTAAAATGAGAGTTGATTTCAGCATTCTGAAATTGTTCTGAATCATGTAAGGGTCGATTAATTAGGAGACTCAATCAATCATAACAAGTCTTAGGTGCCTCAAACCTCAATCATCATTCAGTGTTCTGAATAGTGAGCTTAAAATTCTTGATACACAATCAAACATAATAGTTCATACCTATTGCTTATTTTAAACCAATAAATATATACCTGCATGCAGAAGTAGGATTTGGAGCAGGCATCCTCGTATGAAAGTGAACAACGATATGCTTTCCACCAGCCGGTTTGCTTAAAAATATCATATATATTAGGAGTAACCTCCTGCAGACAAAAGGAATCATAAGCAAGATGCCAAGTTGTATACAAAAGATAGACTAATAATAGGAGACATAAAAATGTTCAAACCTGAAAACATATGAGATCGGGGGAATGCAGTCGGATAAGGCCACCAAGTGCTTTCATCCTATTAATCACCTCCAGGTCCTCCCGGAACCAAACATTGTAAGTCAAAATCTTCAATGAACTCAAAACAGGGTCTGAATCAGCAATATCTGACAACATCCAGCACGTTATCATATACCATGAAACTGAAAAATCCTAGGAGCTTTACTGACAATACAGGAACAAATTTCATACAAAACTGAACACATATCTCACTAGTCAAATAATATGGTTTCTTTAAAAAGAATATAATCATAGATATCTAATTGATGTCACTAAGCAATACACACTTTAAGTTTTGATAACATTGTTTCACTAAATCTATGTGAGATAATTTGTTTTTCCAAGAAACAAAATGTAAGCAAACATCATAATAAGTTGGAAATCCGAAACCCAGATTATCACAACCTTCATAACCCATTTCACCAATCAAATCCTAATGCAAAAACGCAGATTTGGAATCATTAAATCAAAACAGCAAGCGACCAAAAGGAAAAACGATGAACTCACCCACTGTAACCACTTCCTTATTCTTATTCAAGGCCTTGAGCCCTCGAAACCCACCCAACTCAACGCAATCGTCGCTACCATCCCCGATTGGTTCATGAACCCTCTTTTTGCAACGCTGCAGGGGCAAGAAAACAGAGCCGACCGAAGGGTCAAGCTCGGCGTCAGCGCTCGTGTCGTTCAAATCCTGGAAACTGGACAGCGAAGAGACGGAGGCCCTGGTTCCGCAGACCTCGCAGTTGGCATTGTTGTAGGAGTTCAAGAAAGTGCAAGCCTTGCAGGCCCATTTGGGCGAAGAGGAAGAAGACGTAAATGGCGAGGACGAGGAGGTGGGTGTTAAGCAGATCAGGCATGATGATTTCTGAGAGGGTGAGTTGAGGAAGGTGCATTTTTTGCAGGACCAGGACATTGATTTGGAGAGAAGACGAATGGTTTTTCTAGGGTTTATGGGATGGATCAACAATTGCTGAGTACTCCGGGATAATATTGAAAGCAAAGTTACCATTTTGAACTCACTTTCTATTTTGCGGTCCGATTTTCTAGTGTCGCCTCGCCATTGCACACGTGTACGAGAACTTGAAGTCACACTTAAATGGGCTTCCAATCATTAGCCCATTTGATTTTTGTGAGATCCAATTGCAAATAAACTACCTCTCAAATGCATTTTGACAGTTAATTATGATATTTGTTTTGCTACGACTGTTTTTTATTTCAGAGCAGTTGCAATCTCTTGAACGTGTAAAAAAAAAATTACAGTCTCATTCATTAAGATGATGAGCACTTGATTTGTTAAAATGTTAAAGTTTGTAGAGTGATGACATAGTTTCGTAGTATGTTTTTATTTATTTGCACGTATGGCAGCATGAGTTGGTGGTAAAGAAAGAAAATGTGGCTTGAAAAGTGGTAACATGTAAAATACACCAGACCAACTTTCGAGTTTGTTGTCTAATCAGATGACACACGATGGTGGCGAGGGGCGATTAATAGAGAACTCCACGTGATTAACTTGAACTTCAAATCCAATCCTTGTCAATTATTCATGCTCTACAGACAGGATAAGAGGATTCAGTACCTTCAACTTAATTAATTAGGAAAATGAGGGGGATTTCAGTGCTTCCGATTTGATTATTCAAGATATTTTAATCATTGCAACTCATGTAAGTTTTATTTTCGGGTTAGTTTGCATACCGTGCATACCGAGTTCCACACGTGCAAGGGATATCAAATTATTTGTGACGTGGTGTAGCAAACGGACTGCCACGTGGGAAAATGGGTCATTTAAGCTCGTGGTTGATATACGGATACGTCCAACCCAACTGTATGTCAGTTACTCCCGACAAATAGCAATCATATTTCACCATTATGACTGTGCTAAAGTAAACCACAATCATAGAATCTCTCGACAACAGACGGATCGTATTCGTTGATCTACAGCTAAAACAACTGTCGTTTTTGCTGCCTGTGACGGAGAGAAGCAGTCACTCTAGTCTAAGCATACAGCATAAACGTCATTTTATGCTCCCCGATCGTTCTAGGTCATTCGCAGACACTCTTCTTCTCCGATCGCTCTGCATAATTCTCCTATCCGCTTTCTCTTTGCTGCAAATCTGTGAGCCTCATTGCTCTAATCTGATTACAATTTTCTTTTCTTTTGAGTTGCTTATTGGTTTCTATTAACTTGTTTGTTTGTGATTGGAAACAGAGTGAGTGCATTGGATTAGGCTCCATGGCTGCCCCTAATGCTGATTTGTGGAAATGGCCGAAGAAGTCCAAGCGACGCTTCCTTCATGCTGTGTATCGTGTTGGTGATCTCGATCGCACAATCAAGTATGTATGATGAATTGATGATGCTTTCATGTCGTATTGAAATGGAAGTTTATAATTTTTCCCAATCTCAAGTGTTCACTGCAATTTGCTTTAGGTTTTACACTGAATGCTTTGGGATGAAGCTGCTGAGGAAAAGAGACATTCCAGAAGAGAAGTTCTCCAATGCCTTCCTCGGGTTTGGTCCGGAAGATTCTCATTTTGTGGTGGAGTTAACATACAGTATGTTTGCACTTACTCATTGATTCACATATTTAGCTTATATCTGGTTTGTTAAACCGGTTTGCACTTGATTCTTGGTTTTCTAGTCTTGCATATTTTTTAGTTGTATCTAGGCCATGATGTGACTTATGTGAGAATGAAGATCATTCTGTTATTAGTTTCTTCTGACCATATGATATTGTTTGATATTAATTTACAGATTACGGAGTGACTTCTTATGATATTGGAACTGGTTTTGGTCATTTTGCGATTTCAACTCAAGATGTAAGTGTGATATGCTGTATTGAAAGGTTATATCATGTAGATGGTTTTTGTACTGAGAATGAATTAGTCATTTGATGAACTTCCAGGTTCAGAAGATGGTTGAAGACATTCGGGCCAAGGGAGGGGTTATCACTCGGGAGCCTGGTCCAGTTAAAGGTGGATCGTCTATCATTGCCTTTGTGAAAGATCCAGATGGTTACATTTTTGAGCTCATCCAAAGAGGTCCAACTCCTGAACCACTCTGCCAAGTGATGCTTCGTGTTGGTGATCTGGATCGTTCGATCAAGTTCTATGAGAAGGTAGTATGATCTAATTTAGTTTTGCTTGAGTGCTGATGTCCATGAATATTTTATTCCAAGTGACCGTTCTGTACTTTAAGGTGACATATTTTTTCATTCAAGATATATTGTGTCAGAAAGTTACCTTGCTGATTTCAAAATTTTGCCGTATTGAATCCCTAGTTTTAGTATTTATGCCAGTTATTATTTCCCATGTAGCTCTTTGGAGACATCATAGAGTTCTTCTATTTGGAGGATGAAAGACTGTGCTATTGATTCTAGAATGTTATGAACTTGCATCTTATCTAATAAACATTTATTTTGTGCATCCTGAATGTAATTAGTTGTATTTGTGAACTCTATGATATGCCAAACTTTTTCATGTCCCTGCCTTTTGGATTTCATTATATGCAGGGCATGGGTATGAGATTATTAAGGAAGGTTGATAATCCCCTATACAAGGTAAATATATGGTCTTCTCTTTACATTATTTCAGAGAATCTGTATCGCATACCCAGGGGCCATAACTAGTTTGGGCACAAGATAGGTTTTAGAGTATTTTTGTCTTCTATTGTTTGCAGTACACGTTAGCCATGATGGGGTATGCTGATGAATATGAGACCACTGTTCTGGAGTTAACTTACAACTATGGTGTGACTGAATATACCAAGGGGAATGCATATGCACAGGTCTCTCTCAAGCCTTGGCAAATTAGTGTTTGCTTTAGAACATTTATTTGTTTCTTCCTCCTGACAAATGCTATTCATTCAGATTGCTATTAGTACCGATGATGTCTATAAAAGTGCCGAGGCTATCAAACTAGTTACTCAGGAACTTGGAGGAAAGATCACTAGACAACCAGGACCAATTCCAGGAATTAACACCAAAATTACCTCTTTTCTAGACCCAGATGGCTGGAAAACGGTAACTTTTCTATTCTACTTTAGCACTTACTCCCTCCGTCCCAAAATGAGTGTCTTGTTTGTCTAAATTTTTTATTCCAAAATGAGTGTCTTGT
>JAYMTA010000489.1:0-27916 GCA_036897625.1 Pelargonium cotyledonis
ATTACAAACACAAGAATTGCAAAAATCAAAACTCTCCGAAGATGAAAATGGTAAAGAAAATTTATTAAGAGCAATTTGAAGAACTCAATGATTAGGGTGACCCAATCTTTGATGCCACAAGGATTTTGGGAAGCTTTTTGTCACACAGTGAGACTGGTAGAAGAAACTCCTCATACTTCGTCCCCAAGGCCATTCGTAAAGCCTATTCCTATTCTGGCCTTGTATTAGCAGTGCCCCGATACTCAGATCCTTCACAAAAAAATGGGATGGAAAAAATTCAACAGAGGTTAAATTATCATGACAGAATTGGGAGATAGATATGAGTTTTTGTTTAATATGAGGAGCACATAGAGTATTGGAAAGCTGAAATTTATGGTTTAATGCATCTAAATGAATTGTAATGGGTATTTTATTACCATCACCCATTGAGATTCCTTCAGGTCTGTTATAGTCTTGAGCATTATGAAAATCTTGAGATTCTGATGTCACGTGGTGTGATGCTCCTGAGTCCAAGATCCATGGTGAAGTGTCATTGTGAGATCTTGAGATAAAATTGGCTTTTGCTTCCAAGTCATTGTGTGATCTGGATCTGCAAACACGAGCTGAGTGGCCAAACCTTTCACATAATTGGCATTGAATAGGTTTCTGATTTGGAGATGGTGGACGCCATGTAGGTTGATTATTAAACCCAACATTTGGTGGTTGTCTGCCGGTTAGTGAACGCCAATGTGGAGTAGACAATTGCTTGTTGTTGCGATTTGCGTTGTTGTAGAAGTTGGTCTTTTGTGCAGCAGCAGCAGTAATAGATAGTGTTGATTTGGTTTCTTCATGTTTGATAAAAAGCTCGTGATCAATGAGCTTATCAAAGAGCTCTTCATATGAAATAGAAGTATCTCGTGCACGAATGGCTACGGATATCTTTCGAAACTCAGGTTCTAGACCACTTAAGATCTTAACAATTAACTCTTCATTAGAGATCGGTGTTTCAGCAGCTGCAAACTCATCAGAGAGAAACCGAATTTCGCGGAGATAGTCAGCAACAGATTTCGAATCTTTAGAGACCTTATTGAGTTGGTCTCGCAAGCTGAAAATCCATGTTTGACTTTTGTTGGTAAAGGAAGTGTGCAACATATCCCATGCTTTCTTCGCATTGGAAGCAGCAGCTACGGTTGGAGCAATTGTGGCATCCACTAATGCCATGAGAGCATTCTGGATCAATTGATCTTGACGAAACCAAAGTTTGTATTTTTGGTTGTCAATCTCTGTATTGTTCTGTGTGATAATGCGTGGAGGTGATGGTGTTGTACCATCCACATGACCATGCATAAGCATGGCAAACTGTGCTTTCCATGTTGGAAAGTTTTGGCTGCCAACAAGTTTGATAGGAAGCTGAGATGTTGGGTTGAATTGAATTAATTGAGTTGTTGTTGTTGTTGAGTCGGAGTTGATAACTGAAGGTGTCATTGTGTGAGGAGCAGAGAGAAAAAAAATGGATCAGACTCGTTTGAGTGCTTAGAGCTCTGATACCATGTGAATGCTTAGAGATTTGTGAGAGAGTGAATGATATCATTATATTGAAACATTCTGTCAATTATATACATGTACAAGGAGTAGTATATGCACCAGATATAGAATTTGAATTCAAATACAAGATAAAGTTATGAACCATTCAAAAGAGAAAACCAGTTTGGTAAATCTGAATATTCGCTGATGCTGTATACATACAAGTCCCAAGTCCTAAGTAACTACACCTCTTCCAACAATACCGGCTAAGTTTATGTGACAACACTATCGAGTCACATGAATGTACCTATTCCATCCGATGTAGCATTTCAGGTCAAAAGACGAAACGAGTTGAAATCGTCTAGTCTGAACATAACTAGAAGAGAAACAATTCGATCGGGTCACACATCGATCATGTACGTCCAAAACGTTCATGTTTGTCGAGCATGATCCACAACTTTATAAGAATCGATCAATCCTTATCATGTGACTCATATTCACAATATTTTGGATTGATTTTTGGGTGGTTGCATTTTCAAATTGTGGATTCTACCAACCATTTTTATTATATATTTTGCACTTCTTAACTTGTCATCAACTAATATGAACTTGCATATATAGCATTAATAAATTTCCACATGATTTGGCAATTTCATGGAAGTCTCTTTATCGATCTTAATGACCAAAACTTTGGTCAAATCTCCACTTGAATTTAGTGTATAGATCTCATCTGCATGTCCTGGCTCTAGCTGCTTTGCTTTTGACTTTTTATTATTATCACTACTTTTTAATTACTCCATCCGTCCGAAAATGAGTGTCTGGTTTGTCTAATTTTTTTGTTTCAAAATAAATGTCTTGTTTCCATTTTTATGTTATTATATTAGTGTTCTTCCTGTATTACTCTTATCTCTTATGCACATGGACAAATCTACACATGGGCGCACATGGGGTGCACATGGGGAAAGTGATAGTTATATTGGAAACACACTAAATTATCTTGTAATTCTTAATTTTTGCAAAAAATGAAAACAAGACACTCATTTTGGGACGGATGAAGTATTTAATTATTTTCAGAGACATTTCCTAGCTATTATTATATGTGTTAACTCCTCCATCAAGTTAGTTCTTGCACATGCATTAGATCCTTATTAATCGCTTCTATTTTCAAAAAGAAACCCTAGCTAATTTTTCTTTGTTAATTTTTACTAAGATTATGATTTCATAGTTAGATGTATTGATTTATAATTCGATTGCACTAAATTATTTTATAAGTTTTAATGGACTAATAAATCAAATTAATTAGGGAACACTTATGTGAATATATAAACAATCAAGTCCACTAAATCACTTTTCTTTCATCAAAATTTATATTGTTTCCCATAACTTCATGTATTATTGTGCATTTTTGTTAGTCCATCTGAACTTTTTCAAGTAAATAAAACTAATTTTAAATTTGTCTAGTCTGGTCCAAAACCGAATTTAGAATCTTATTCCATAGAGTTGTCGCAGATAGTCGATTCTGATCCAATATGTTACGCTAAAAGAGTTAAACCCAACTTTGATATTCGAACTGTCATATTTACTCTACTCTACCCATAATTTATCTTTCTCTTCTTAATTTCTCCATGTGATTCTTTACTCACTCCCATGTACTTAGATCCCACCAACTGATATTTTTTATATTTAAATTTCTTGTCTCTCTCTTCTTTATAATAACACAAACACATCTTCCTCCATCTTCCTCTTCTTGTACCAATCCAAATTAACCTCTACTAGCTCCTCATTAATCAATAACCATGGCCATGGCCACCAAGCTGATCTTGCTGACCATTTTCTGTGTCCTCCCGGCGGTCCTCGTTAGGGCTCACGAAGTCCCCTCCGGCCCTAACTCAGTCCCCGCCGGTCATTATCTCGTCCGCGGCCGCGTCTACTGCGACACCTGCCGTGCCGGCTTTGAGACCTCCGCCACCACCTACATCCAGGGTACTCCTCCATCTCTTCATAATGTTTTCATTCCTAAAACCTCAGAAAGATATATTTCACAAGTTTTCAGTTTGAAATTAAGTTTTTACTAATAACAATCTAACATATAAGATATTTAGCTATTTCATAAAATTCTAAAGCGAGGCCCTGATTTGTAATATTGTCCATCTTTTGAGTAGTTGACACATCAAATGTTTTCTTTTAAAGTATTTGAGATATATAGCGTCATTCAATTTGAAACAAGTATTACTCACGTCTTGAGGGACAGTTGTCCCCCTGATTTTGCCTTTTTTTTAAGATATACTTCTTATACATCCATGTGTGTGAGTCAGCTATTAAATTTGTTATAACTGATGTCTCGAGCTCGAGTCCTTGAAAACGCAGTTGCATAAAAATTCGATAGATTCATTTTCACTGTCTTTGTGGCCCCTCCCATCTTTTGTGTAATAAGGCTAGGTGCCTAAAAACGTTGATCGTGTGCTAATTATGTGCTTTTACACGTATAGTGTTCAATTGGTCTATATTGGATCCAAATCTCTTACGAAGAACAAGACCGGAACCGAACTAAATCTATTATGTCCGGTCCGGTTATCCAAAATCCGTCCCGAAATAGAATACGAACTCCCCGAATTACAATACTATTTGTGTTTTGACTTATTATCTATGCGCCCGACCAGGTGCACGGGTGAGAGTTGAATGCAAAAACCGGGACACTCTAGAGACGGTATACACCAAAGAAGCCCTAACCGATGCCACGGGCACGTACAAGATTCTAGTCGAGGAGGACCGCAAGGACGAAATGTGCGATTGCGTTCTCGTAAATAGCCCGATGCGAACTTGTTCCCAAGCAGACCCGGGTCGTGACCGGTCCCGCCTGGTTCTCACCTCCACCAATGGCATGACCTCTAGGACACGCCACGCAAACAATATGGGTTTCCTGAGGCACGAGCCATTGGTTGGGTGCAACCAGCTCCTCAAGCAATACCTTAATTATGATGAAGCTGAGTAGACCATAGAGAAGCTTGATTGATTAGTTTCTTGACAATTAATTATAAGTTTATTATAGGTGTGTTTTGTTTTTACATATATATGGTCTTAATTTGTCATTGTTGTTGATGACAATTGTTGTATTTGTAAGGTAATAAATTGGATCGAGTTTGTGGGAGTACTTGAGATATTAATGTGTATGGGAAAGGTTTTTTTGTTTTTTTAATGTAATAAAATGTTATACATGGTAAGACTCGTAAAAAAATAATGATACAAACACTTGCATTTTTCTATTTGAGGGGAAAGAGTCCAACCCAATTAACGGTCTAACAAAAACTCTGATGATCAAGTCACGATGTGGGTCACACAGTTCAAAGACATATTCGAATAAAAACAAATTCTAAACTAAAAAAACTAAGCCGAAAGAGCTAATATATCACTAATAACTAAATCGACAAATTTTAAGTATGCATATATAATAATATATTAATATGTAACATATATAATAATAAGCAATAACTTAAAAGGCAACACATTAACTTGTCTTAAACGGTGAAAGCTAATTAGTTAAACAAGCAATATTAAACTACTAAATAAGTAATTAATTAAGTCCATTTTTAATTTGTTTAGCACATGATGGCTTCATGCGAGGAATACATTTCCCTTTCATTGCCTTCTCTCTCTTCTCTTCCTCATCTTCTGCTTCTTCCATTCCTATCTTCAAACTCCTGAAAAAATAAATTAAAAATATTTGAGAGTAAGAATTGTTCTTTCAAAAAATTCAATTATTTCGATAAATACAAAGTCGACATATGCACAAAACTATCACAACATTATAAGAAATTCAGACAAAATCGACCAATGGGATAGTCAGAAAGTAATGACCAACACAATGGGTTAAGGTAGGGTATAGCGCTACAAATGCATTACACCGCGGAACCCTACCTAGTCATGATCTTAGTTTTCATTTTTTTATCGAATGGAATTGAACTATTGAACAAACATGCAAGAACAAATGCATTACTGTGTACAGAGTCTTTGGGATCGGTTACTCTAACAAGAATTCTTATATATTTTAGATTTCAAGGACTTGTCGAATCTGTCTTCTAAAGAGGCAACATGTCTTGTCTTTGTGTGGACAAGACAATTCATAGGTAACAGCTTAGGTCAAAATCTATGTGAACAAATGTAATTAATACTCTAATTATTTGATGTGACACATAATTAATTATGTTCTTTTGCTAGATCGAACAAATTATGCATACAAATTAAGTATTAACGAAAATATGTTTAATTACCTTTCTTGTTCATTATTGTAGGAGTTGGATCTCTTCAACACTGGCTGAGTCTCGACTCGTTGGTCACTACTTAGGGACTCCACAATGCTTCCACTAAAGTACTCTTTTTCCTCGGACTGCATGTTCCCAAACCTAGGATTCTCCGACATGTATTTGATCATGTCCTCCTCCTCCTCCTCCTCCTCCTCCTCCATCTTCGCGGCCGCGGTCTTGCACAAAACTCCTTTGTGAAGACCGTTATCGGATTTTTTGTTCGCCCCTACTTGCTTTAGGGTTTTGGCTCTGGTCATACTCGTTGACCCGCCACATGCGATGAGTTGCAAGAGAACCGAGTTTCGACTTGGTATGACTTGTGACGTCGTAGCAGTAGGACTAGGAATAAGTGCTACTCGATCATCACTATTATTGTCATTTCTCTTGAAATGCCCATCTCCTCCGTCTTCTTGTCTTGTCTTATCAGAAGAAGAAGTGCACGAAGATGGAGGAGGCGGGGGAGAGTCACTGTCGAGGGTCAACTCTGCCAAATTTTTCAGACTCTCCTCCGTGGAAACGCCCTTGGAGCTCGTTTTCTCCTCGTACTCTTCGTAATCTTCGTCCTCCTCCTCCTCCTCTGCTTCCTCGGGGCGGCGACAGCCAGGAGGGGTGAGCATTGGCTTCCGCTGCATTACATGAAGCTGTTGGAAACTTTCTGCATGGAAAATTATACACAAAAATGGAACGTTAATTTTCAATTTTATTGCATGCATTTTAGTGTAAAAATAAGTAGCTTCATTTATTGATTTAGATTATAATTAGGTATTAATTACCAGTAGCTGTACAGCCCTCTATGAGTTCTGAGCCTTTTAGGACATATTCGGCAGCTCCATCTGTGGGGAATATGATATCATTTTCTAGTAAATCGTTCCACACATAGCCATTCTTGTAGGTCCTGTATTTGTATAATATATGGTTATATTAAAAAATATATATATATGTCAGAAGTTCAAAAAGAAATGAAAAAATACATATCTAGTTCAACAGTAATATATATAAAGATATATAATGAAATGTCTAAATCTCATTTACAACAAGCTCTCTCTCTATATGTATATACACTATAGTATACACTCAAAAGTTTGAGTTTCGTGTTAGGAGTGGAAAGACCTAACTCAACCCGAGTAAAATGTACAAACTCGTGGGGCCGGGGTCGGGTTCCTACATTATCCAACCTAAGGTTAGTTGGGTTGATAGTAAGAGTTGTGGATTTATCTAACATTGAGTAAAGTTTTGAGAAATGACATGATTGACAGTTGTCTACTACAACTCACTTATAGTTCTATCAGTGAGAATATTGTATATACGTGTTTGTTTCTTTTTCTTATAAGCATTTCTCATCTCAACTAATAAGATTTTAACTCACAACTTGCGCTGACAAAAATGTAATAAGCCCTAATAATTATGTGTTGATCCACAATACCTTTTTGAAGACCAAGAGTAGAGAGAAGGCATTCCTTTTCCCCTAAGAGCTATGAGCCGATCCATAACATCTACAAGCACATAAAATACATATATAGTAATTAATTAAAATCCCAAACCACACCATGACAATTAAACCTAGCAAAAACCCTAATTAACAACAATTATAGTACTAATCATTACCTCTCAAACGTAGGTGTTGGTTGGGAAGAAGAGACAACTCCATGTAATGAGGATGCTCAAGTTGACCGCTACGCTTAAGATAATACACGACTTGAACTCTCCGGCTCGTTCTGGCGACAACTTTCGGTTGCTTCTGCACGTACGTCCTCGCTCCGTCGGCAGGACTCATTTGCCTACACCCTCTTCTACACAATCCATTTTCACTCTCCATATCCTCCAACTTCTCTTCCAAAAAATAGAACTATGATCACTTTATAAATAAAGAAACTCACAACAAGAACCAAACCGACCAACCAACCCTACCCTACCCTTTATATGATGTAATAAAGAGAATGTACGGACGTTGGAGAGGCAGCTAGGGTTAGTGTCACATTCCAAAAACAGTATAAAATGTTGACTTTTTTGGTTCTTCAATTCAATGGAATTGATGGAGGAAGAGACAAGCTAGGGCATGGTTTTGATCCATCAAACTGTGCACTTAATTAACCGTTGAGTTTTGTTTTGTGCTACATCTAGAGTATTACTAGTTGCTACCTATCTTGCTTCAACATTTGAGGGCCTCGAATCTTGTGTGTTGTCTTGTTCCTCGTATTTATTGTCTTAAACCGAAGACAATTTGCATTTGTTCATACTGGTCTCGAGTTTCTATAAATTCATCTATTTTGGTTTGAATTCGATTCGAAAGAAAGTTAGGTCGGTTTTTTAGACTGATTGGATTAGGTGGGATATATATACTTAAATTTTATTGCAAAGTATGCATTTTTTTTGTATTGGATCTAAAAATCGTATATCCAACATTGTTATTTTTCTGGTCAAAAAGCAAAAGAATTTGCATACATGCATGTATTGTTCATTAATGACTCCACAGAGTGCAATAAGATCACGAGGGGTTGAAGTTCGAATTGTGTTAATCAATGTCACACCACATTCATATTCTTAGCTAAGAGAGAGCATTGATGGAACATCTCTAATAAATGAAATGACATCACAAAAACAGAAACAAAACCTAAGATCAATCTAGTTGTTTTTAAGAGAGAGAGAGAGAGAAATTCGATTGATCAACCAATCAGAATTTGGTTAAGTAAGTTTTAAGTGGAACTGAATTTCAAATACTCGTAAATTTAAATTTGATTTGAATACGTGGTTGAGATCGGACAAGTTTCATTGTTTGCGTAAATGAGCATGTTAACCCTCGTCCAATCCAAAAACCGACCGAACCGAACGTTTGAACTGAAACTGAATTTTAGATCTCCGTGCAAGTAAGTTCAGATTCAAATTAACGGGTCAGGAGACAAATCGAGGAGCATTAAACAAAAGCTACTGATACTTGTTTGTTCTTCACTTTTTGCCTATTTATCTTCTTCTTGTTCTTGGCTTCCCATAACTTGAGTGCATGTGTGTGGAGGAGTGAGCTGGTTAGGTCACAATCCAATCCTTTTCATGCGCAGTTTGGTGCAGCTAGCAAAGCATGCACGCTATAGCTAGTACGTAGCTAGGACTAGGAGCCTATGGTTTTCACTTTCCTTTTACCTTGTAGATAGATCACATGACCCAGTAAGTACAGTACCAAGTAGTTAAATCTGAGATCATGTCTAATTATTCAAAGCTTCCATTGGTTAGATGATCATATGGGTGTTTAAAGGGCAAGTTTGAAAATTTTCCTATCGGTTTAGGATGAGAAGACTTAACTCGAATTGAGTTTATCACGGAAATGATACGTATTATTTGTGAGCATCAGAGCAAATATATATATTTTTACCTTTAATCACATTTTTTCGTTTAGGCTCGGATGGCTCATCTCAGATTGAATCTCATCCAAAAGTGATACAAAACGTGCACGTTTTAGGTTTTGCACTGAAAATTGGAGGCGAGCGGGCATTTTCCTCCCTGATTCACATTTTTTGGGATACAAATAAGATTTTTCCGATCTAGATTGAGAAGGCTTCACTCAAATATCAACAATTCATCTCATACCGTCAACAAACAAACTCAAATAAGAGACCTCAAGGAGAATCCAAAGTGCTTAATCTACTTGTCCCAACCTACCTTGGTAATATATTAATATATTATTACTTTATAACAAAACATTAATATTTTATATATAATATTTTGCCCTACACATATAATTAAATTAATATTTTCTTTTAAAAAATAGTTTCACCTACTTCTCCAATTATGTGGTACATTGCATCCATTTGAATGGGCTGGCATCGCTGGTTTGGGCTGAACAAAATCATGAGGCCCAAAATGAAGTGGACCTATAGCCCATCTAGATCCCAGTATTTGGTTGCTACAACTACAAGCTTACAATGTCCTTGTATCACCCTATTTTTACTCGAGTCTCACATTTTTCTTTTATCTACATTTTTTCGAGTCTCATATTTCTCTTTTATCAGTGTTCTCAATACGTGAATGCAGCATCTCATGCACATGGCATTTACAAAAATAGGAGAGCTTATGGAAATTAGATTGGTCCCTATTTATTTATGTTTGCATATAAAAAGCCAAGTCTCTTGGCAATCAACAACCAACATGATCATCAACCATGAGAACATGCCCCCATAGGTCCCACCTCAGGTAGGCACTACCCTAATTCTGTGCTCTGCTAGCACATGTCATAGGCTTGGATTGTGGACCATCAAGCATTTCCAATACTCTAATAATGGTCACAAGACACAACCTTGTGTACATTATTGTGTCTCCATCGGTTCCCAAGACTTGACGCAACAGTAAAATTATTTTATTCGAGTTTACAAATTCGATTTTGAAACATTGTGTACTTACACAGTGAGTCTCGATTTGATTTGGTTTGGTCTAGTTCAATTCAAGACCGAACTTATTCTGATTCAGTTTTCAGCAACCTAGTTAGTCTTGGACCAATACTCAGCTTATACAATCCTTCCAAACTAATCCAAATAGTAAAATTGTTGAAAACCAATCTATCTCAACTTTTTAAGCATCATCACTCATGTGATGGATGCTAGGGATAAAGTGGTCATTTCACTCATTTGGCATTAGCACATCTCAATTTTCAGAGTTTTATGTCACGGACCGAAAGGAACGGATCCCCCTAATCCCCCATTTTCGGAGAGAAGGGACCAGCCTTATCCATGGGCGTCATGCATAACAAGCACATATTCTGGCAGAAGAGGCTATACCTGCACAAGTATCACACTGATCAGCATCCGTCTCGCAAGTATTGGAGTATGCCACATGGCTAAAACCACTCTTTTGGCGCCTGGGGGAGACCTATTCTTTCGGGACGTGACAATTAGCTCTTGAACTCTGTTTCTCAAGAAAAGGTTTCCATAAACACATTCACATTCATATACTTAACTTTCCAATACAAAAGGAGTGCTCAAGCAAGAGCCCTAACAAGCTACCATGAGCTATGAGCACCATCACATACATACACATATATATAAAGTTTGCTAAAAACAACATTACATTTGATCCCAAGAACACAAAACATAGATTCTTTATGCAGAAGACAAGGTTGTTCCTCTTGTCATGAGCCAATCTTGATCCTCTTCATTTGTATTCCAAAATCATGTTGTTCTCAGGAGCCAAACCAACACAAGCCCTCATTATGTTCTCCAGCATTGCTCTTTGCTTTGACAGTGCATTCACCACCGGCGTCCCGGGAGGAACCTGAAATTACAATTTCGCCGCAATTTGTAACCCATTAGTACTTGTGACAACACCACTTAACCATGTCACATGCCATTTTTCTTTTTTCTTTTTTGGTGTCAAGTCCAAGCCACAGCAATGGAATCTAGATTGCACATACGTTTCGTTTTTCATTATGGTCCAGGTTTGATTATTTTTTGGGTTTTGGAAGCATGTAAGGGGAAAATGCAGCAAAATGAGTGAATGAGAACACTTACAAGAGGGGCCTTGGTGAGGTAACTCAGAATGGTCGCCACGGGGTGGAAAGAGTGGAACTTCCCCTGCAAAATGTAACATCGATTTGAGCACGCTATAAAAATTACCAAAAGAAGCTCTAGCTAGCGCGAATTTTTAGCGCAACAGTAAGGTTGTTGCTTTGTGACATTTTGGTCATGGGTTCAAGTCAGAGAAACACTCTTGAGCAAAGCAGAGGTTAAGGTAATGACTCTTTAAACACCCTGTGGTGTCACAGATATACGCGTTTAAAATTACCAAATGAGATGCTGGCACTAAATTTTAGCACATCAGTAAGGTTGTTGCCTTGTGGCAATGCGGTCGCAGGTTCAAGTCAGAGAAACAGTCTCATGTGCAAAGGAAAGGTTAAGGGTGTTTTGAACATATTGACATTAAGGTTTCTGTCTTCAGGCATTGTGGTCACGGGTTCAATTAAGAGAAACAACCTCGGCCTAAAGCAGAGGTTAAGGCCGTTTACAAAAACGACTCTCCCAAGAACCTGGGAGCCTCATGGCCGCCGTGTTTTGAACATATTAACAAGGTTGTTGTCTTGTGGCACTGTGATTACGGGTTTAAGTCAGAAAAAAAAAAGCCTCGCAAAGTAGAGGCTGCTTACAAAATGACTCCCCTAGACCCTAGGAGTCTCGTCGCCTCCATGTTTTTAACGTATTGATTAACATACCTCTCCTTCAGCTTTGAGCTCAATCCTGGTACTAAGTTCAGCAAGAAGAACTAAATCCAAGATGATTGGAGCAGCCAAGAGTGAGTCCTCGCACGTATTGTGCATAACTATAGTGTTCTTCCCTCCCATGAAGATCTCAGAAGTATACTCATCCATAGCTCTCTTGCTGTCTCCAACATATGGCACATACTGCAAAAACCCGACCACAATCAAGATTCAAGACCAAACCACTCAGGACAAAACAATGACATAGATTGGAGAATACGGGGTTATAGAGATCATTGTACCTTAATAACTACAACATGGTCGGGGTGTTCACCAGGCTCAAAGAGGATACAGTTGCTGGCAACCATGTCATCGACAACATTGCTTTTCGAGATCTCCTTGGACCGGAAAGTTTGGGGAGCTGATAGGTTCATGCCATCGTTGTTACCTAGATGGTTGTAGCTCACAATTGATGTTGGCTGTACAAATCATGAGACCGGAATTAGCTTATCGGTACTAAACATTTGATTTTGCTCAAATTCACAGCAATATCATACCTTGATACCGGCTCCAACAAGGAAATCAACAAGTACAGATTTCATTTTGGTCTGGCCGCTCTTGAAGTCATCGCCTCCTATCAAGCTGTTCCTCTTTATGGCCAAATCAATTAGTCCTGAACACAATGGAAAATTTAATGTAAATTTTGATCTCTTTCACGAAACTACATACTCAAAATGAAAGTACAATGTTTCAAGCGGGTTCAAGAACCTGGGACAAAAGTATTCTGAGGGCTTCCATTGATGAAGGGGACATTCTCAAGAATACAAGCTATAGCATACAAGGTGGAAGGAGAGATCTCAGCTTCGTTCTTGTCCAAAGAAGCGAACAGATTCTCCACGCTGTCGTTAAGACCCACAACCACATTGCTGTACCTCTCAGTGTTGGCTGTCCACAGCACAACCACCTTGTCTACACCATTTTTCTCCTTGAACTCCCTAAATTAAGGTAAACACATATTCATTAACTACAACAGCATTGGTAACTACCGTCTTGTGATCTTGAGGTCACATATTCAAGTCAGAGAGTACATAAACAACATCATTAGTAGCAATAATTTAAGGGTACTACCTCGTGGTGTCCTTGAGGTCACGAATTCGAGCCAGTAACGACATAAAAAATAACTTTTTCAAACCCTACAATAGTGAAAGTCTCGTGCATTGGGTACAACTATAGCTATAATTATACCTACAAGACACATCAAAAGAACTCGATTTGCTTAGTTTTAGGTAGTAGTGAGTACCTGATATCACTACTAGCTCGTGACGTCGAGGTTACAAATTCAAGTCAAGAGTACATAAACTACGCCATTAGTAGCAAGTAGCAACCATAAGGTTACTACCTCGTGAACTTGAGGATAGACAACTACATCATCAGTAACAACAGTAAATTTCCTACCTCATGCCCTTAAGTTGACTACATAAACAGCCTTTTCGACCCTACCATCGTGTGAGTCTCGTGCATTGGGAACAACTATAACTTCGACAACAAGATATATCAAGGAACCCGATTTGCTCGGTTTTAGCTAGTAGCGAGTACCTAAAATCACTACTAGCTCGTGACCTCAAGGTCAAAAATTCAAGTCAAGGAATACATAAACAAGGGAGTGCCATTAATAGCAAATTCGAGTTAGGCGAAACATGGATAACTACATCATTAGTAACAAGTAACAACAGTAAATTTCCTACCCCGTGACCTTAAGGTCACAAATTCAAGTCATCAACCACATAAACGACCCTCCTAGACTCTCACAACAGTGTTAGCCTCGTGCAATAGCAACAAGATATATCAAAAGAATCCGATTTGCTTAGTTTTATAGCATATAGTAACGAGTGAGTACCTAATATCTTTGATGATTTGTTCCATTTGTTGTTTCTTGGTTCCTTTGATCACGTTGTTGGCACGTGAGCCCTGATTCGCAGCAATGAAATCAGGGTCATAGATTCCAGGGAGAGGGACCATGGATTCCATGTAAGGCCTCAACTGTTTCTGCAAATCAACATCAAAAACCTTGGCCCTTGTCATGGCATCTGCCAGGTTCATGTCACTAATGTCCCAACCACCAAACACCACATCATCTGGGTTCACCTATTTATGTACACACACAAAACATCATTAATCAACTACCTAACCAATCAAATTACAGTACTAAATCAAGATTAGGACAAGGATGATATTGGATGGAGATAAATGGATAATTACCATTGGGAGCAAGCTCTTGAATGGGGCATAAATCTCTTCCCCATTGAAAGACCCAACTCTAATTGAAGATGCTTGTGTCAATGAACCAAAATAATTGGCCCTTTGTACCTTTTCCTTGGTTTCCCATGAAATTCCTCTAAGAATTCACCAACCACAACATCAAATCAAATCATTAACTTCCACACACCAAACCTTTAACACAACAAAAATTACCAAAACTCAAGAAATGAATGAAACAAACACTCACTCTCTGTTGGCTATGACACCACCGGTGAGGGTTGAGCCATTGTTTCCACCCCATCCAACAAGCATAACCCTAAAAAAACAACCACCCAATTGTAAAAACAACATTTTAAGACAAACCCATATCACAAATCATCAATTTGAGAAGAACCCAGATGAAAAAAAGATGATCTTTAAACGAACCCTAATTTGGGGACACGAGTGTCAGTCTTGAACTCATATTTAACAGTCTTGGGCTTCACCACCCACTGGTAGCTACCATTTCTGTTCTCATGAACAAGCTCTGTGGTATCATAATCATACACAGAATGAATCTCAGATTCAGTGTACTTAACATTAGGACTCTCTACCTTAAAGCTCTCAATGAACATTTTCTCAGGAAACAAACACAACCCAGAAAATATTTCAGCTCAAAAAACCAGGCACTGACACTATTAACTCAAATCTCAATCCTATATGGTTCAACACTTGGTTACAAGGTAATGTATATATAGAGAGCAAATGTTGGGGTGTTGGGACACGTGGCAATATGTTAATGGTTGTGATTCTGAGCCCGGAAATAATTGGACCAAGCTTAACCCTGCAAACAAATCCAACTTTTAGGGCCAAATATTATGAGACAAACAAAATACTAAACTGTATTTTTATTATGATAAATAATGAGAATAATAAGAAAATGGGTTTGAGAAATAGAGAGGTATCCACTGAGCCACACGTGTGGGACCGCACGTACAAGGTGCACATTTTGCGTGGCACTCTTTGGGAAGGCCATTTGTGTAGTGTTGCTTGGTTCTGTCATCGGTCATGTGTCTAGGAGCTGTTGGAAGGCACCAGAAGGGACTGTTGAGGTTGATTGCTGAATTCTCCCTGGGAGTGTATTGAGCCGCTCGTTCAAGTTTTGAGTTTCGGAATAAATTTTTTCGATAGGATCGTATTAGTTCGAGGTTCAGATTGCATCTGGACAAAAAATTTTGCATGTAAAATGTACATGTGTGCGTAGATTTTGTCCAATCCAATCCAACAATATTTGCCTGTTACATTTTTCATGACTTATATATAGGAGCAAGTTTTTGACTCCTGTAGCGGGTGCATATGATACGAGTCCAAATTTATGTTTCTAATAATACTTAAAGATGACAATTCGAGTTATAATTAAACTTAACTTGAATGTGACATAAAAGAGATGCTAGTTGCATGTCGGATTTCGAATTGGGCGTAATGTCAAAAAATGAACGAATGAGAACTCACTAATAAATGCTTTTATTTTGTAATTATTTATTTTTAGCACCCATTAATGATCCTAAGTCTACGAATAAAAAGTGTAAATATAGATGAAAATATAAAAATCGACCACTGCATGAACTAAAATTGAAATGTGAGGACACGTGGCACGCTCGTCTTTGGTGGTCAATTTATGATTCCGATATTACATAGCTTATTATATAAACATAAAAAGTGACCGTTGCATGAGCTAGAATTGCATGGTGAAGACACGTGGTTGGAGCGTGCTTGACAGTTTCCTTGGAGAGCGTGACGGCTTTGTTTTGTTATTCAACTGTCTTGTAGGTCCACATGTGACAGTTTTTATTCACCTGTTTTGACAAATTTACCAAATAATTGACTCATTATTTTCACTTTTTGCCATTGTAGGTCCAAATAATTATAAGGGTACTCTAGTAATTTCCTTCCCACATGAGGTAAAAAATAAAAAACAAAAAAGCTAAATCATTATAATAAACAATAGTCTATATATTAAATTATTAAGTGAATAGTGGATCATTATAATAAACAATAGAGTTCAATCCAAGTCTAAAAGCATATAATTGATGAAATAAGAGATTTTGATTTCACCGAGATATATTGAGTTAAACAGTTTAAACATTTAAATTTGTTTTAAAGTCTTGAGTTCGATCCTTTTTACTGATAGTATAGAGTGTAATCATCTCATATTTACATACAAATGACTCAAACTCACTTTACGATTTACTCAACTTAGCGTGATTCCTGTAAATACCCTCGTCGATAGCAGAATAACAACAAAAATAATTGATTTGTGTGCATGCAAATGGTGAATTTGGGATTCACGTGGGAGTCGGTGTTACTTTATTTCGGGCTATTCTCGCTAGTGTGGCTGATTTGGTCCACACGAATGTAGTTGTGCTCGGGTTGTGCCCGTTGAGTCTGTTCCTTTCCTTTGCTTACCCAAAAAGAAATGGTTTTGTACATGTTTTCTCTAGGAAAAATGCTTTAGCAATGAAAATGATATTTTTGTTGGAAAATATGATTGATTTGATACATACCCATAAACTAAAGGAATGAAATTCAGCCATATTTATCAACGTCAAAAATTAAATATGATGAAAGATGCACATACGAATCTCATAATTCACTATCAAAGTTTCTAAAAACATCATTTTCATTTGCTAAAAGATTTATTTTAATTTGAAGAATAATCAAGTTAAATTATAGTAAATATTCATATGTTGGAGTTACGTGTGAATGTGTAAATTAATGCACAAAATTAACAAGCCATGCAAAACATCAAAATATTCTAATTTTGGAGTGTTTTATTAGATATACCAAGTTTATACATTATTTGTTGATTGCCTATGAGTGATATGTTTTCCAAAATATAATTAATTTGATGCTACAAATAGATTGACTTAAGGAAGGAAGTGCTCAACCTAACATATTAGCATGCTTAGGGAAAGAATTCACCAGCTCAAAATATGTTCTTAGTACATATTCACACGATCTAAAAAGTTCATTTTGATCGACCTATTTTTAGTCTTTTATTTATTTATTTATAAATCATCGAAGTTGCGTCCGCACTGCTTTTGCCTCAAGTAGTGAAAGGATTGATGAAACAACTTAAACGTAAAAGAAAATTTGAGTTGAATGACTACTCTCTCTGTGAGAGAGAGAGAGAGAGAGAAATCATTAATTTTTTCTTATTTAATAACTTTTTCTTGATTGTGTAAATATTCTCAATTTGTCCCTACACAAAGAGAAAATTAATAATATAGAGAGAGTTGATAGAGAAGTAACAGTAGAGAGGAAAGTTGGTCGTATGCTCACGGTCGGAACAAGATGAAATTTGGCCGGAGCACTCAAAAGCTCAACGTTGTTTTGGACCTTCAACACGTTGTTGCGTTATATTTGCAACAAAAATTTTATAGTGATTTATCAACCACAGATAAAAGTCATAGGACATGTAAACTCCATAGCTAGGATAATTACATGACTCCATGTGCAAATCCAAAAAAGAAGATGAGCTTGGTGTATGATATGTAGGTATCAATAAGGATTGGTGTGAGAGTGAGACCACGAAAAATGGGTTTGTGGTAATATGAGCAACTTGCACATGAGTGGCCACGCATCCGCCAACCAACGGACGCTTAACCGCCGCGCGCACCCGCGACTATTGTCTTGGCCTATTCGTACCTATCTATGATCACTACAAATCGTTCTTTTCCTTTGGTGACTGAAGTAATACGTGAGCTATCAATTTGGACTTGAAACTTGATCCTGCATATAGACAAAGGGCTCGGGTAGCATAAAATATGTATGGCGGATTTTTATCCCTCTTTTTTTCTTTGTAACTAGGAGTGTGCATTGTTTAGAACTAAATCGAATTTTGAGAAAAATTCAGGCTGGTAATCGAACTAGTTAGTATAGCATCTTAAACGAAACCAAAGCACTACAAAAATTGGATATTTGTGATTTCTAAAAGAAAATATAGAATGGAAGGATAAGCAACGAAGAAAATTGGACTTAAAATCATAGTCCACTTCTGATCCACCCTAAAATTGGAAGTTCGAATTTTGGGTTTGATTCAAGTTCGACAGACATAATCCTAACCTGATTTGTAAGAGGTGTGGGTTAATTTGTGTGAGTCGGGACAAGTTTTTCATGATAAATGTGAGGGTCGTATGACTTGATTCTCATATCATATCTACTTTGTGCAACCTGAATCAAATAAAATATGGGTCGAATTTATTACTCTCTCACAGTCGATTTTAGTTTGTCAGTTATACTCAACACAGTCATATTGAAATTTACAACTTCTAAACGATGAATTGCGATGCTTAAACCGGTCGGTGTCTCATGGGGTCCACAAACCCTCTCTTTCTCTAAGCTAAACCACATTTCATTTGAAGAAAATTTAAGATTTTTAGTAGTAGTAGGGTTGTTTCACTTGGCTTTTTCCTTTTTTTTAATTTCTAGTGTATTTTAGAACCCTATTTTGGTTTCTTTCTTTATTTTGGTGGTCCTTTTTGGTTTGTGTCACTTTCTTTTCTCCTTGGAGAGGAGTGAAGAGAGGGTCCCTTTTGGCCAACGTGTTGTGTGTATCAACATTTAAGAACCATCACAATGACATTAATTAAATAATGTTGCTTATAATTTCTACTATTTAATGCAAAACATATATGTGTACATAATGGATATAGAATGGGATAAGATTTAGAAAAATAAATGAAAAAAAAAAGTCACTTTTACGACTTAACACTCGTACTTCCTCATAAATTTTAGCGTCCGTTCAAATTTATTTTCTGTGTTTTAGCCAAATCTCAACAAACTCTTTTCTCGATATGTATAAGCATTATCCAACAAGGGGAGAAAAATAAAATATATTAAAGTTGTAATGAATAGTAAGAACAAATTTATGAGATTTAGGAGAGCAAATATTAAAAGCTTCAAGAGAAAATTTTCAGCATTAGTCTTGTAAGTACGAGAGCACACCATGTGATAAAACACGATGCGTGAACCCAATTTAATGTGTAATACTGTTCTACCTAATAAAATCATGTATCGACAGGATTGCATGAAATAATTATTTTGAATAATGTGATGGCCAAAAAAGAAAACTTTTTCAGAAAAGTGGGTTGGAGCTTTATATGATTAAAAATTGACAAAATTGAAAATGTTGGAGATGATTCTTGCTTGCCCTTTTTGTGTTTCATGTGTTTGATAAACTTTTTCCACAAACTTTGGTGCATTGTGTACCATCTTGTGAATCTATCATGTCTTTTTTATCTTCTTTCAACTACCTTTTTTAAAAAAAAAAAAAAAATTCTTTATTTTTATTCTATATATTTACTAGATTCTTGAATGAACCCAATAATTGTATAAATCTATGAGTCTTCTTCTGTGAATTGTCACTCTCATCTTTTGATCCCACGTACTGTGTGGGTTTGTATTATTGTTCTAAGAACATGAATTCTCATGCATGCGTGAAATGACAATATTGCCCTTAGGAGGTTGCACAATTAGGAATGTTTATTGAATTATTAAAATTTTTACCACTTTGTCATAATTCAGTTTCGAATCCCTTTCTGATAAATTGTGGCTCAAACTTGACCATATAGAACCAATAATTTGTGTTTAAGGTCATGTTAAAAGCGCATACCCATAATAAGGGTCACGGGGTTTCAAATCAAATTCAAGGCTTTCGATGAAATATGTACGGATCTAGTATGGATTTGTCCGACCCAAAAATTATACGGGTCTATTTCGTGCTGTCCAAACCCGCAAAAATATGGATCAAATTTCAAGTGTATGCCAGTTCGGATACAAATAGCCAACTTTGTAGAAAGCATCACATGTACCAACAAATAATACCACACAACACACCTTATCCATAAACAGATCAATCAAATTAACAAAAAAAAAAAAAAAAAATTAACAAACCTGCATTTTATTAAGATTCCAAGATAAAAAATAATTGTGGCAACTAATAAACAGAGAGATAGCAAATGGATCATTCGATCCAATAGATTCAAGTAATATTTTGCTTATGTGTCCGTATATAGCTTAGTTAACCGGCGCGACGCTTCAACGAGAGAAGTGCTTCCTTGATTTTCTCAGCAGCTGCTCGTAGTTCAGTGAGGGATGCCGCATATGATATCCGGATGCAGGTATCTTCCCCAAATGCATCCCCGGGGACTAAGGCGACCTATAATCGAAAGCAATAACTGGAACTTAGTATATAAACCCGAACAAGACATGTTGCAATGCTTTACATAAAAAATCCATCACTAGAAAGAGCAAGATCTTGAAACAGAATCAAAAGTTGTGCACCTGAGCCTCGTCCAGAAGATAACGGCAGAGTGACTCGGAGTTTTCAATTATACCGAAACCTTCAGCTTCTGATCCGTAGTAGTAGCTGAAATCAATGAAGAGGTAGAAAGCTCCCTACAAGAAAGCAAGTAGTTATTGTATACAGCTCAAACGAGAAATGGATATTTACAGAGATGTTAAATAAGGGCGGTCTAGTGTACGAGACTCGCCATTTTGGGTTCGGAAGGGTAATCTATGTACATTTGCTATAATGAAAAAAGAAAGAGTAGTTTAACCTAGTACCTGAGGCTCCGACATCTTGACACCCTCGAGTTCTCCAAAGATTTTAACCAAGAAATCACGCCGCTCCCTGAATGCCTTGACCATGGTAGAAACTGCTTCCCCGCCAGCGTATCCCATTCCTAATGCAGCAACGGCTGCTTTTTGAGAAATGCTGCTCGCACCTGAAGTGAACTGGAAAAAAGAAAAGGAGGCACTAGAATTAGCTGAAGACTGTAGCATTTTGTATAACGACCTTGAATTTTGTTGATCGTTAACACTAAAGCTGACAATTTGGACTCAAACCCACATGCATCGGATCAGGCAACTCACGCATTCTATGTAAACCTGAAACTCACTCTTCTTTTGGGTCGGGATTGGAGTTAGGTCTTTTCAACCTAACCTGAAACCCAAACTGTCAGCTCTAGTTGACACCAGAATGTTCGTATATCCTCATCCACAGGAAGCCGGAATGAAATAATTACTCACCTGATGCTTTCACAAATTATTTGTAGTTTCTTTTAGGCCGGACTAAATTGAGATCGGAACCGGAAAAAAAAATTACTTTCACTTTTCTTTGAACTAGATCATTTAAACTCTCTAAATCATGCCCCTTTATCAGTCTCTTTAGGACTTCAACTCCAAATTGGGGACAAGAAAATACACGTCTTTTCAAGAATATCGTACTCCTGTTTCTTGCAATCCCGATGCCTTATTAAAAGAAGACCGATTAATCCGAAGCTCATTCAGAAACTCACCATCAGCCGCAAAAGGTTGAAACACCAAACAACATGAACAAACTCACGAGGTCTAGAACCGAAAATTTTACCACTAAAACCCTATAAACATCACAATGCTTTTTGCCACCTTTTGCTCTAAAGCAGTACATTCAGCATCAAATAGTCCTTACTAGTACCCTATCTACAAACATTAGCAGGACATGGCCAAAACATTTCTGACCATCCTTAAATGAGGGCTGTAAATATGTTCATCTCAGAAAAGATCTACACAAACACAAATAGTATAAATTGAAAACGCTCAATGAAGGAAGCACATTAGACCATTTTTGCTTCACACATCACTTAGAAAATGGTGAAACTGAACTCAAACCAACCATAGGCAATATTGAAAGTTTGAAACAGTACAGTAAGCAAAAGATTGATGAATTCAAGAGAAAATGTAGGCTTCAGATTGGGAAAGATGAAACCTACCTGGCTTTGGATCTTATTGCAAGCTGCAAGAAAGTGTTTGGGACCAGCAATATATCCGAGTCGCCAACCAGTCATTGCAAAAGCCTACAAATAAATATGGACGACAAGAGTAAGTTGAAGAATTCACAATCTTACTAAGCAGGGGTGGGATCGGTCACTTAACAATTTTTCGAACCGAACCGATTTATTTTAAGAGACTTTAAAACCAACCAAATCGAAACTGAATAATTAAAACTGATCAGTTCGGTTAACCAAACAATCGGTTCAGTTTTCGGTGAAACCGAACCGAAATGGTTAGGTTCACTTTGTTGTTTCCGTTTTTTTTCCCAATCCTACTAACAAGGCAAGTAAAGAAGAGAATATGAAAGCACTGATCTAGTACAAATAACCAATATAACTCATGAAATTACCTTTGAAAACCCGTTGACCGTTAGAGTCCTCTCCCACATGCCCGGCAAAGAAGCAAAGCTCGTGTGAGTCGCTGGTTTGTAGATTATGTGCTCATATATTTCATCAGAGAGCACCTAAACAGAAGAACCAAAAAAAATGTTTAGGGTCGAAATATTTGCTAGCTACCAGTTTGTCAATTTAGTTTTTTTAAGTAATTATACCAGAAGCCTTGGATGTCTCGCTACAATCTCAGCAATCTCTTCGAGCAATTTCTTAGGATAAACAGATCCTGTCGGGTTTGACGGGGAGCAAAGAATCATCAATCTTGACTTCTCAGTGAGTTTAGATTCCAAGACCTTTGGATCTAAAAGAAAATTTTCCGAGATGAGTGTTGGAAGAATCACCGGTGTTGCATCAGCCAGCCTCGCGATTTCTGGGTAACTCACCCAAAATGGAGCCGGGATAATAACCTGAAGAAGAATAGACACTAGTTGGTAATATGAACCAGTTTGACAAGTAACAGAAGTACAGAACTTATCATTTAAATACAATGCAGCCATATACCCTACATTTCCGACTTACTACTTTTCTGAACATAATATAAGATGATAAACGGTCGTCTCCAAAGAACTGAATATGAAAAAACAAATCAATTCTTGCTAGTCCTTAATTTGTCTTAACATAGATTCGGTAACATTTGTCTAGAGCAATACTTCTCAACACCTCTTAAGCAAAACGAGTAAGAAGTCAGGTCGGACTAATGGATCAAATTGACAAATCGCTAATGGTTTTTCCTTTTTTTTATTTATAAATCTTTTTGTTTCGTCAGTGTGAGGAGAGTAACTTCTATGTATAACGATAATATTTGAATGAAACCCGAGGTCCACCATTTACAGTGACACTTCAACAGATGATCTTTATCGATACGAATAAGGAAATGACGGTATTTAAGCATACAATGTTTGCAATTTGGTAATTACTCCCAATGTATAAACCACTTCACCTCATCGCCTGGGGAACAAACTGCAAGTACTGCTTGAACAATACTCTGCTTGGCTCCATTACTGACCAAAATCTGGTCGGGTGTATAAGAGAGTGCATTCTCCTCTGCCATGAAATATCAATTATAAAAATTTCTATCTCAGAAATACAAAAATTCAAAAACGCTTGTTAAACAATATAAATATAATTCTATGTATAGCACACTAACCTTTCAGCTTATGACAAATTGCTGATCGGAGTTCCATGGTACCCGCATTTGGAGTGTACCTCGTGTCTCCGTTCCGGATTGCATTTATACCAGCCTAAATTCCGCATTAAATAAATAAATTGTCCAAAAATTAAAAAGGATAGTAATGCTATGTCCCAAATTTTGTACAAAATGATGTGTCAAATAATGGGATGTGAGTACATCAATTATTTTGACGATGACTTGGCCGAATTATAATGTGCCAAGTGTACAAACTACAATATGTCTTATAAATCAGGAGCTTTGCGCCATAAATTCATAGGAGGGTGTCAGGGTGGTGGTATTGTATTTTGGATTGTCATTATCTAAATGTGACTTTACATCACAAAAGTAGGTAATATAATTTGTCATGTAAGTGGTTTAAGTAATTAAGGATATTATATACAAATACCTCGCATATAACAGCTGGAGTATCAAAATCGGGTTCTCCAGCAGCCAACCGAATGACGGGGACACCAGCTTGTACAAGAGCAGTTGCCTGGTCAGTTATAGCCACTGTCTTTGAAGGCTTCACAGCATTTACCCTGGGGCTCAATCCAACATCAACCTCCACCGGCTCAATGCTGTTCATTGCTGCAGCCACTGAACTTATTGTCGACATACGTGTATGACTCACAGTTTCCGAAGATCTATTAAGAAACAAAATCAGTCTCGATGCCACATAACTTCCTTTCATCTACCCTCCATGCTTTTATGCTATGTTTGGACCACGGAAAAGTTGGGGGTAAGGAAGTAATTAGGAGGTTAACATTAAAACAACTTTCATCCTCCATTACAATTTCTTCGAAGATAAGTAATTACTAAGTTTCGAGCTGAACCCTAACTTTCTAACAAACTGTTAAGTCATACATTTCTGATCCTCTAGAAGATGATCGTTGTAGAGAACCATCTCAACTAATAGTTCAAGGTAATACCAGAAGAGCCAATTTTAACTTGAACTCTGAATCTCTAATACGCCTCATCACGTGCAATCCTGTTACGACTTTACACGTTGTTCACGACTACATGCACATGTTTATTTTTTCATTTGCGCTAGAAATTTTTTAACTTCTTTTTAATAGGGAGGCATCAAGGATTCAAACTTGTGATGGTTGGGTCTAAAAGAGTCTAATACCACATAAATGAACATCTCAATCCCATTACGACTTTGCACGTGGATCATGCACATGTTTCTTTTTTTCATTTCCGCTGGAATTTTTTTAACTTCTTTTAGTAGGGTGCCGTCAAAGATTCAAACTTGTGATCGTTAGCTCTACAAGGCTCTAATACCATGCAAAGAGCCATCGCAATCAAGCTAATATCTGATGGCCCAAATTTAAGGTATACTGTAAAAACTTAATAAAGGTTGTTGCTCTCCTGACCCCAAAATTGTGGGAGCTTCGTGCAGCAATTTTTCACATTTTTGTCCCTCAAATTTTCCAAATCCAAATCCAAATCCGAAACAAAACATTGGTGTTAACTAGAGCCAACAATTTAGACCCAAATCCGCGGGTGGGCACATGAAATCCAGCCGGCATTTTGTGGGTTCGGGTCACATACAACACTAAAACAAACTTCGGGTCAGGTATGCCATAAAAAAAGTGCTGGTCTAGTCAAGGAAACCAGCACTCATCCGCACATTTTCTATGTAAAACTCGCAATCTGACATGAAACCCACACCACCTCTTGCGGGTCGGGGCATACCTTTTCAACCTGAAATCCGAATTTTCAGCTCTAGTGTTAACAATCTCAGCAAAGTAAAAGCTAATGGCCAAACCCAAAATCTAATCCTATAAAATACAAATTTTGCTTTCTTCACTTTCTAGCTTCCTGCTACTTTCAACATATTACCAGAAACACAACCAAAACTTAAAAATATATGTATACACTAATAACCACACACATAGAAAACAACAAATTGAGCAAGTGGGTTTTGATTTCCCAGTAGAAAGCTAAGAACCCAGATTGAAATACACCACAATGAGCCAATCCGATGACTGAAACAGCGCATATTAAAGCATTTTAGAGCAAAAAATGCTTACTTTAAGGACAGACTGGAGCTGCGGCGGGAAGGGAAAGAGACGGAACGAGAGGAGAAGCTATCTGGGCAAGCGCCGGAGTTGGTGTTGAGGCCGAGAAATCGGTCGCCGGAGCTAATCGCAGTGGAGGAGAAGCTCCGGAGAGAAGCTGCCATGTGGTGGGTTGGTTTGGGTTTGGTAGGTGGATCCAATTGCTAAAATAAAATAGACACGACTCTTGGGGGTTGGTGAGTCGAATAGTAGTTGTTGGAAATGGAAACTTTTTTTTTCTTTTTTTTTAACAATGAATATACGAGACTATGCGGCAATGAATTACGGTCGATAAGACCATGTCAAACCATCGATTAACACACATACATGTTCCAAAGAATTTATGAGCGCGTAGTCGCTATGTCCGAATTTATTTCATTTGTTATTGGTTGAAAGTCTCAGCAATTTTGTAAGTGTATTTGGTTACATACTTAAAATCCAAAATGTCAACTCAACTAGCAATAGGTGCGGATTTGTGTGAGTTTGTCTTGCCACGCCCATAATTTCCTTGCGGCAAGTATGTCTATTTAGTGCGACAAAACCATGCAAAAATATGGGTGGAGCTTTAATCATTTGCAGGTTCGATTTTAAATTGATTGTACCGAGAAAACTACATATATTTGACAATAAGGGCTGCAAGTCTAAACGGATGAGACAACTTTTTGCCAATTCTAACATATATCGAATCTTAGCAATGAATGTTAGAAACGATAAAAAGTTGCAAAATACGAACTAAGTTAGTTTCTCAACGGGCCTGCGGCCCGAAGTGCCGGGTCTATCAACCAGAGGTGGGCCCATTATAGGCACGATGCCACCCAATCCTCCAAAATAAGGCTTAGCCTCTTAGCCCACATTTAATTTTCAGCTAATTAGTCCAGCCCAAACTTAGGCCAACCCAACTTGTTCCTGTTCTTGTTGTTTATCTTGCTATTTCATTATACACACATTATTCAAGAATATATCATTTTACTATTATTTATTTATTTTTAGTTGAGTTTCTCACTAATATTTATGTGGTGGGTCTTTCAACCGACATGTGTTCTCTTACATATTTAAAATTTGAATTTTCGCATTGTAATTTTGAAATATATATGAATATAAAATATTTGTATGATCATGTTAGAACAACGGAACGTAATTTGACGTATATAAATGTTTTTTTTTTCCAGTTTTTATAGATCCACGGGCTAGGATGAATGTTCAATTATGGCATTTAACATTGATCAAATTTTGTTAGTTACAAGGAAAAGCAAATAGTTTGAAATCATTTGTCCAATTAATTGTGCTCAGATTTGATGCTTTGATTCTCAGTGTCACTACACATAATCAGATGTTTGGTAGATACTAATAAGGTACGATGACCATGATTCAAATGTGCACAACAAGAAACAATATTGGTTATGCATGAGACATCTCATATAAACAGGGCCGTCTTAAGAATTTTAAATCGTGGTTGATCGTAAACAAATAAAAATAGTATAAAATAATTGATTAAATAGAAAGGTCCAAGTTTTGAGAGAGCCCGTATAGTTTTTAAGTTGAAGTTGGGAATTGAATGAATACTTTTATCTAAATTTTCACACTATTGCAGTTTATAACCGAAGCTAATAACTGCAGCTAAAATTCCAAATTTTCACATTATTGCAGTTTATAACCGCAGTAAATAGAAACTATTATTGCAGTTTATAATCGCAGGTAATAACTGCAGCTAAAAGTGAGGGACCCTCACTTTGTTGGGGCCCTATACAATTGACCACTTTGCACCCCCTAAGACCCAGCCCTGCAAATAAGTACGTATGTTCGTAACTATGAATTCGTGTGTGTCGCGTTAAAAGTTGATGGTGTGTTATATAGATCACTTGCTGAAGTTATAAACTGTAATAGTGTGTCGCGTTAAAAGTTTGTTACATCACTTGCTGAGGTTGGTACCCATATGCTCTCTCCATAGACTAACTTCCATGTAAATGTCATGATTTTTAGAGTCTCGTGGATGACAAAAGCATGTTAATTCAGTTGCACTTGTATTATACAAGTAGTTGTAAGAATCAAGGTATTTACTTTAATATTTATATGTATAATGATTTTCCTATTGTCATTGTCAACTTTATGTGGTTGGATTGCACACCAAGAAGTATCTTACCTTCTCATGGCTAGTGCATGCATGCACACAAAGCCATTATTAACTTTTTACTCTAATT
>JAYMTA010000490.1:0-27890 GCA_036897625.1 Pelargonium cotyledonis
ATTGTTCCCAGGTCCACCTTGGAACAACAACCGAACCTGCACCAAGATGTGGTCCAACTTCAGTAATTCTTGTTTTCTCTACCATATTTTCTCTCTCTCAAGTGATTGCTGCCGATACAACGCGAAATCAACTTTCATCTCTTCAATTAAACGAATCATTGTGGTATAATCAGTATTCACGGGGCGAGAAGTCAATGAAATCACCGTTTGGTATGCCTTTAATTGAGATGAACACTCAAATGATAAATGAACAAACAAATGATAAATGAACACAGATAATTGCTTCAGCTTAAAGCTTCCATGGCCACTTCTATTAACTCAAAAGAAAATTATAGCAAAATAAATCAACAGTCATCACAAACTATTAAGAATATCATTACATAGGAAAAGAAAACTAAGGATAAAGCTAAGCAATCATTACAAATTGCAGAGCTAACTCAAAGAGAAAGTGCAGAGAGAAAGTGCAGAGAGAAAGAAGAAGAAAATCATCCACAATACTCAACAATCAACTACTGCTGTCTCTGATTCTATATAAAGCTCTACCTCAAAAGTTTTTATCCTGAACTTTTACGATCTTGGGCCAACTATTAATTTATGGGCTGAGAATTTGGGGCTTTATTGAGCCTATGAGCCCAATGCATTCCAGCAACCATACACATGTACATTAAAATAAATTATACATAATTATTGTCACGCAATTCAGATGCAAAGTCAGAACAATTCATGTCATGATTGCAACTAGATATTGCCAAAACGACATATCATATGTACAACAGTACATGATCTCTTTAATTTAATATATAACATTTTAAATTAGATATAATTAATAAAGTTTGTTCAGTCGTAAACTAGTAGTTTAAACAGTTGATGAGTAACGAGGTTGTCCAACAATATTGTTAACTGCAGCTGTTGATCAACAGTGTGTTTCTCCTTCAATACGGAATAAAAATGAAGACTTTTCGCTAACCTTTATTTTGTGTGTTGTATGTGGCCAAATAATTAATTCGTCATTTTTATAGGGGTAGGTTTCTTTTAATACGTGCATAAGACAATAAGGGGCAGCTGCAAATAATAAAAAATTAGTTTAGTCGGAGCCATTAGACCGACCTTTGAGATTGTCGTCAAATCAGATGGCATATTTAATAGCGGCAAAAGGCGGCTGATAAAAATCTCTACAAGTTCGCCTTAAACTTCAAGTGTACCCATTTTAGTTTTTTTTTTATTATCAAGATTTTCTAAGTGAATTGGATTTCAAACTTGAGTTTTACATCTGTCTATAATTGTCCGTTAATATGTGGGTCCAGTTGGGCCACCAAGCATTTGTAGACAAGAATGATATAGTATTCCAAACAAACCCATGAACCCCAAAAACGTGGCTGGTTTTATAGTTAATTAAGCCCAATCAGAATATGATTTAATGGGTAGGCTTCAATATTTAGTAACGTGTCACCTATATCACAGGTCCACGCAAAAAGCAATTAATCACGGTTTTTTTTTCTTTTTCGAAAAGTTAATCACGTTTTTATATTTACGCAAATAAATGAATAATCTTGTTGTTAATCTGTTAGAATGTGATTGGTTGGGCTTATAATGTTGTACAAGAATGGATTGTTAGGTTGATTAGTTTAATAAGGTAGATGCTTGAATCTTGATCTAATACCAAAAATGAAATTGAAATTGAAAAGCTGAAAGAAGACAACAGACAAATAAGTGAAAGAGAATGACGACAAAGATATAGTAGAGTACAACATTAATATAGCGCTAATTTGATTAACTGATAGGAAGGTAAAAACCATTGATAGTGAAGCCTCCGTCAACACAAATGGTCTGACCGGTTACAAAAGAAGCCGCCAGAAGGCACAAGAAAGCCACCATCGAAGACACCTCCTTAGGCACTCCCGTGCGCCCTAGCGGTGTTCGTGCCACCACCGCTTCCATGAACTTCTCATCTTTCAAATACTGTATCGTTAACAAACAAACAATTAATTGTACACGAACCGTTCATCAAGAAGTAAAAAATTTGAAATCAGTTACGTACAGGCTCAGCAAGAGGAGTCCAAATGAACCAAGGCGCAACACAATTGACCCTTATATTGTCCCCAGCCCACTCGCATGCCAAATTCTTTGTAAGTTGGTTCATTGCACCTTTGGTAACACCATAAATGGATCCAACATTCACCGAAACGACGCCGTTCACAGAAGATATAAAAACAATAGTTCCAGCTCCGGAAGCTTTCAGGAGAGGGTGCGCAAGTTGGCTCAAATGGTACGCAGATTCAAGGTTTGTGGACATAATAAACGCATAATCTTCGGCTGTGTACTCTGTTGTTGGCTTCATTATATTTGTCGCGACATTGTTTATCTACATTAAAATCACAATTCAAGAACATTAATTGATCAATTTTTTGTCCGTAAATTACACTAAAAGTACTAGTACTTAGTACTTACTAGGATGTTGAGCTTGGCATCGAAGAGAGACGAGACAGAGTTCACGAGCTCCTCCCTCTGGGACCTGCGCGACACGTCGCAGACCGAGCCAGTGACTCTCAAGCCTTGGCTCTGCCATTGCTGTAAGCAAGCGTTGAGCTCGGTTTCGTTTCGAGCACATGTGTGCACAATCGCTCCGAGCCCTGCCAGTTCCTCCACAATTGCGTGCCCGATTCCTTTGGTCCCGCCGGTGACAAGTGCGGTCATGCCCTGGAGAGACCACCGGCTGTTTTCTCTGTGATTCTCAGCCATTGTGTTCACTTCAATTTCACTAAGTAGCTCACTCTACTTAAGCTGGGAGAGATTGGATATTTTACGCAACTAATGACAAAGACAAATGATATGGGGATGCGAATCGTAAGGCGTGACGTTTGTGTTGTTTGTATTTTTGTGGCTTGGCTTGGCTTCTTCTCTGCGCGCTGATTTTTCATTACCACAATGTTGATGGGTCGACGTCGAAGGGGATCATTTGAGATCTGCGGAAACATTTTAATTTGTTAAGATCATGTGACCTGTCTTTAAATTGGACAATGTGCGATGTTGGACTGATCATTTGTGCATTTACATTTTGTAGCCGCTCACCAAATTTATCGTACAACAATTGATCGTCGATTATGTATGCTCAATCTTAAACGTGGACATAACTGACACCGTAAAACAAAATATGAGTAAATAGACTAAACATGCTCGAACAAAGGAGTCTGCCAACCCAGCGCGCAACATGTAAGGATAACCATTACATAAAACAAAACTATGTACCGTAAATTTATGCATGGAAACAATACATTTTTATATATAAACACTAATTATTCTTTTCTACGGTGCGAGCACATGCCTGTTTCGGAGCGAGCACATGCCTGTTTCAACATAAGGTAACAATAAGATCAGTCAATATGGACCAATATCATAACAAAGAATATATACACACATGACACACATAGGCAACTATATACACACACACACACCCCATTCGGGTAAAAATGAATTTACGCAAGAAAGCTAAATTAAGTGTATGTACCTCAATATTCTCTATGGTTGCAACATCTTTTAGCGAAACCAGAGATGGAATGTACGCAACTGCTTCAAATTGTGTTTCTTCAACTGAAAAAGGATTCAAAAGTCGGAAACATTGCAGTTTGGGATCGCATACCACAAGAAAACGCTTATCAAATAGCATTAGAATCTCTCCACTTTCTAGAAACATTATCGGTTCACAATAAAGAAGTCCCGGGTTACGTTGAGAAATTGAGTTTTGTAAGATAAACTCTTCTGTTGATTTGATGACATGTTGCTTAGTCCAAGACTCTTTCACGCCATAATCTTTCATCACCCATATCTCAAGTTGAGATGAATCTTCGAAACAACACACCGAGAGATAACCTCCTAACACCCCCAAACTCCTTTTCTGCATGATGGATTGATCAATTTGAGGACCTTCAATCACTCCAAATTGCTCAGTATCGAAGTCAAAAGAAACGTAAGGCTCATCATAAAACGTATCCCAATGAAGAGTTCCATTCAAGAAAGTGTTGTAAGTCACACGATGCGGAAACTTTTGTGCATCTCCGAGGCTTCTCCAAGTACCTTCCCCAAGAGTATATATCTCAGCTGTGCGACTAATAGTGACATAACCATATCTAATCCCAATGGAAAATCCTACTTGAACAACTCGAATCACCTTATACTGCTTGCTCCTTGGAGCAAAACCAAAACCGTGCGCGACAACTCTAGATGAAACAACACCAGAAGATCTTGGGAGGGTAACAAACTCTCCTGAAATCGGATTGCACACATAAATAGGATCATTGGTTTGGGGGTCGTACAAACATAACAACCCGTTACATGAATTGACAAGACAAAAATTGACATCAGGAAGGTTCATGGCAGGCTTGAAAGGTAGCATAAAGTCCGTACCCCCATTCAAATAGGCTCGAAGATGAAACAAATGGGACGTTTTAAAGCTAATGTTTGTACCGCGGTCGCGGTCAGAGCTACAAATGTCTGTGGGTTGAAGTAGAAGAGAAGTGGGAGCTGTGGAAAAATAGAGGTTCGTGAAATAGGTACTCGAGAGAAGATCAAGCCACAACTTGCAAACGCATCTGCAAAACAAGATGGATTTTACGGGGAGTCTTGCGAGGACATCGATCAAGAGGTGTGTTGGGAGGTCGAACATGGAGGATCCGGAAGACATTTTTTTCCCTTCTCTTGTATGCTTTCCTTGGAAAAGGAATAGGGAAAAGAAGTATCGGAACTCTTTTTATTTTCTTGTTACTTTTGTTTTTGGCTATGTTGAACAATTAAGCATCTTTAGCCGGCTGAGAACTACATCAAGGTTTGGTTTCTACATCACAGGAAAGAAACCACACTTTGTATAGTCCGGCTAGCTATGGTGCTTTTGTTTGTTTTTATTATTTTTGTTAATAAAATAAGTTTAACTTTAGGCAAATGTTTAGAATTAAGCATACACTCTAAAAGATTCAAACTTCTAAGCATGTTCTAAATGTCGAAAATTGTTCTTGTTTAGCCAAATACTAATAGCCCTTATCATTAAATGGAGTGATAGATTGTATTGAATATAACAATGGGTGATAGTAATTTCTATCAAACTAACTAAAAAGAAAACCTAGAGAGGGAGAATAGAACGATGAAAATTAAAATTAGAATTAAGAAATGGGTCAAGATTTTCTTACTCATCGGACAGATGAGGTATTTATATTAACAAAATGTGTGAACAAAACAATTTGTCATTACATGATCGATTGACAATGCACGATGCCATAATGAGAGCAAATAATGTTGTACTCATGTCATGTTGATATTATGTGGGTTAGGCAAGATGGTGTCACAGTCAGATGGTGTCACAGTCAGATGGCGTTGACGTCATGATAACACGCGGATGTGATGATGTGGCAGTGAGGCCACTCACACGTAAGAGATCTTAAGGAGGGTATGTAAGAGGAAGTCATTAAAGTAAAGGCGTAATGAAGAGTTTACGAGTTCACTAAATGCGCATACTTTATTCAAAAACTTCATAAAGTGTTTACAAACTTAACGTAACACTTAACATTTAAGATACCGAAAATGATCTACTACCCTTGTGAGACCTCTTCGGTCCGCACCTCGCTTGACCTCGAGAAATTTGAGGATCGAGAAAAACTCAACCCAATTCTAGGAATAATTTATTTCAAATAATTTTCTAGGCAGGAAAATATTCATTTTTGTATAGATATAGTAAAATATTAGGCTTTAATAATTTTTATAATCTGGACGTATCAAAAATCCCGGTTTGGTCCGCTCGAGTTGCACTACCAGTTCTCCTCCTTCATCCTCATCCTCGGGAGCAACAGCCCCTATTGAAGCACAAGCTCTTCCTTTCGGAGAAGGGCCCAAAGTTCGTACACTGATGTCTCTGGTCGACTATGCTTCTTCATCAGACGACGACGAAGATGACAAGCACGAACCAAACCCTAAACCAGAGGCACCCACATTTGGACCAGAAAGGGCTCCCAGTCTTCCTCAAACCCTGTAACTTCTTATTTTTATCCCTGAATTCATTCAATTTTCATTTCAATTGCAAAATTTTGACCTCAATTTTATGCTCTATGCTTCTCGCTTCAACATCCAGGGTTTCAAATTGGTTAAAAAAATCACCTTTTGTATTTGGATGCTGAGATACTGCGAGAAAGATGAAGCAACTTTCTCCGTTGTTGAATTCGTTAATGCACCTCTTATGTGTAGCACACCTCTTTTTATGGTTTGATACGGCACTGTTGCTCACTTGTGCACATCTGTTGAGGTTATTGTTTCATTTTTGCTCAAGGAAACAATAAATTTGGAGCATTGAAGATTATCTTTTCTTTTTTAACCTATAAGATGATGGTTTACTAGGGTTTTGCGGAAATGAATTATGGGTTTATGAGATTTAGGGTGGCATTTGAAGATACAAGTTCCTTGTCTTTACGATGACACTCTAAGGTTACTAGAACCAATTTGGAAAATCCTATGTAAGCTGTTTACTTGCTAAAGCAACCCAAAAACTGTCACCATTGCATAAGCTTCTTCTGCTTGAGCTAATTATGCTCGGAAAATGTAGGTTAGTGCCTAAGCTAGTTGTTCCTAGTTCAACTTGAAAGAGAATATCATGATCCTTATTTTAGTGGTTGAAAACATGGGGGGAAACAGAAAAGAGGAAAACTTGGATAATGTGTTCAGTCTATGTCTTCTATTGAAAAATTGAAAGATTGATCCAAATTATCCTGTAGTGCTCAGCTGGGTGAAGTCTTATGTCTTCTGGGATCCTAAATAGGGGAGCTTATATCTGTTTTGCTTTCTGTTTCTATGTAGAACCAAATGCATGTGTTACTGTGTTAGTATTAGATTATGCTTGAAGAACTTTTGTTTGCCTTATATTTTAGGTGTACTAAATATTCTTTTGCAGCAAGTGTAGATTTAGGGTCGAACTGCTCTGTTTAAATTGCTGTTATTTATGTGACAGTTTAAGTTTCTCGTTCCTTTTTGTTTTTTACGGAACTTGAAATTGCTTTCCCAATGCCACTTCATTTTTGCATTTAGTAATGTAAATCAAGTTAGTAAACATCCTTTTGCTGGTACACAAAGGTCTCATCTCCAAAAATGTATTTATGTAGGAAACCCGGGCCATCTCATCAACAGCCAGAAAGTGCTCTGCAACTGCCAGCGCCTTCTTTTGATAAACTTCCTGATGCTTCCTTTCTCTTGAATTCACCTGCAATCCCATCTCAATTGGGAAGTGCTAACGATCACTCTTCTCGAGTTGCAGCTGCTATGGCGGAAAGTGCATCACGCAAGAGAGACTCAAAAGGATTGGCTTCCTCTTTTCCCCGTGGTAAAGTTCCAAGAGGGACCCTGCCTCATTCAAGGAATTTCCCGGATACTGTAGGTGGTGCGCTAGTTCCACCTCAGCTTAGTGGAAGGTCAGTCTATTGAAATTTAAATCTTACTGTTGAAGGTAATGTGTGTGCATCTGTATGAGGTTATGCAGGTTATGTGTCACGCCAGTGTCTGCACCATCAGTACCAGATTTCAAGTTCTTATTATTTATTTTTTTGCTCTTGTTGTGTTTGCTATAACATATTACTTTCTATTTTCTTTTTGTCATATACTTGAAAGGCTTCTCTTTGTATAGTGCTTCCAACTAATTATACTTTCTGGAAGGCATTTGGTCTTTTTGCTGGTTCACTGGTGTTGCTTGTGCTAGAAAAAAAACATATAAAAAAAGAAGAAAAAAGCTTGAGGTTTTTTCTTATGCCTCTGCACAAAAGAATTTGCTTTTCTAGAATAGCCTATGTGCCTATGGTATTTCTAGATAATTAAAATTTCATCAGATAGTGGACTCTGCTAAGAATTCACATTGCAGTTTCTTGTATACCTTCATTTGTAGAATGGAATCAAAAGGCACATTAGTGTTTTTGACCTTTTAGTTCAAGTGCTGTGGTAAGTTGACAGCATATAACCTAATGTCGGAGACAAGAACTTGTAACTTGGGGAAACAAAATCTTGGCCTAAATGGTGCATGGATCTGCATATCCTTGCCACACGAACAAAATTATGATTTTGAGGCATTCTCGAGATTTTCAGTGTCGAAGTATACATACAATTTATCTACTGAACTCATACTCTTCTGAATTTAGTATGGGCTGGATCAGACCTCTTCCTGTTATTATCTTATGGCAGTGTTTGTTCACTTTCTATTCTATGTATGGAAGACAGTACCATCGCTGACAATTTGTAAATTTGATTTTGCTAGGAGCAACATTGTTACAGAAGACATTGGCAAGCTTTTTGCAAAAAAGCACGCCGATCCCCCATCTGGCTAGGTGTCCTCCCTCCCCATCAGAGATGGTTTACAGTTCTGTAGCTTTGGGTTCTGGTTACTCTAAAACATATGTACTCGAGGCTTTTGTAAAAAAAGAAATATTTTGAGAAGCGTGGCTGTGTTACATTGTCTTTAGGCAAGTAGCTAGGGTGGACTCACTGAACTACTAACTGTTCTGTCATACAATTTGGCAATCTAGGTCATTTATTCAAATGCAGGTCATTCATATTTGTCTGTGGAGGTGAACACTTCTGTTCAACTGCTTTGGCATAGTTGTTGATTTTATAGTATTTAAGGTTGTCTGTTTCAGTTTCCTTCTCTTTGAAATTTTGAACTCATGTTTTCAGACAGGGCTATATATCAATTTAGAGAGAGAGTAATGTCAAAGAGCATTGTTGACCTTGTATTTATTGTACTGAACTTTCCTCTGCATTTCATGTATCCAACAGTATAATTGTTATTCAAACATTTCTTTGAAACACTCCAAATATTAGACCACGAATCAAGGTGGTTACGTTGTTGATTTTCTTTTTTAGTTAATGATGCATGTGAAATTGAATGTTGACCAAATGGTGTGGTCACGTGAAAATAGAGCTCACAGTTTGGAATTTGAATTAATTCGGTCTGAGTAACTTTCAGGCTGATGGTATTTGAAATTTAATGTTATCTCTTTTGATTTACTTTTTACCATCTGATGTAAAATCTAAATTGACATGTCTAGTTGTTCACAAATATTTTCTCACTGTCTCAATCAATGAAAGAAATACAATTTAATAAAGCATTTTCAATGCACAATAGTACTGAACTATCTTTAAAAACCAAGTAATGAGAGCAACCCCCAACTGCAAAATTAAGATGATGAATTAAGATCAGAGAGCCATATTAATTAATGTCCTTTGGTCATATCATAAGGAGATTTGCACAAATCCATAAAAGAACACATCTTGAACTTCCTCTCTCCCTTTGAAGAAGCTACCATTCTTGGCTTCTTGAAGCTCAACACATCAAGAACTCAAGATTTTGTGTATATACAATACAGTAATGAATGAGGAAGAAGCACAAGACAGATGGATTTGGAAAGTTGAAAGCAACTTCAGCTCAAAATCTTGCTTTGATTCATTGAAAGAAGAGGAAGATGAATCAGTTTTTGCAAGATCAAATGCAAAGAGAAAACACTTGGGAGGAGGCTTGAAATGGCCTTCCAGATCCTATTGCTGCAACTTCTGCACAAGAGAATTCAGATCAGCTCAAGCTTTGGGTGGCCACATGAATGTCCACAGGAGTGACAAGGCAAGGCTCAAGCTCCACAACCAGTCTCCAATTTGCCACCACAGGAGTGCTGAGAAACAGCACAGAACTGATCTTTGTGTTGGTAGCAAGAAACCAAGTACAGATGATGAAGTAGCTCTAGCTTTGCAATTGTTGAACAGACCGGCTAGTTTCATCAGTGAACATGGTTTTCAAGCTGGGACAAGAACAGAGGACTTGGATCTTGAGCTGAGACTGTAATGGAACTACGATTGGTGTTCATAATTTCATTTCTTGATCCTATATTCATGTATCTTGATTTGTTCTCTCTTAAATTTCCAAATTCATATATATAAGAACTGTTGCTGCAAGAGAATCTTGAGTGAGATGGTCCAGTGAATTCCTGACAATAAGCACATGCACAAAGCACAAATATTTAACAGACTCTTTGTCATCGTACCTGACAATTTGTGTGCGCATGTTGGGCTAAAAATTTGATTGTGTTGCACCGGCGAGAAATAACTTATTTTTTTGTCAATAACATTGCGAGGGCTGTAAGTTTTCATGTAGTAATGGTGAAAATTAGTGTCCTATTGATGTGACTTGAGCACGATTCAACACATTGTGCACGAAAGAGCCAACACGCTTGACACGAAACTACTCAAAGCATTTGTCACGATATGACCCAACACGTTTGACACATTATAATGATTAATTTATAATTAGACCTTTAACGTGTTATGCGTGTCGCAATACTACTATTAGCTAATCGTGTGTGAGTTTAGGAGACCAAACACGAACACGATACAATAATAAACATCGCGTTGCTTGCCAACACAAATTGCTAGAATATCTGATCATCATAATCACCAAATAATGAAAACCCTAATGAGTTATGATAAAGAAGATGATCCATACACATACACACCAAATAATTATATAATTGCCTCTACAAAACTTCAAAATAAGGCAAGGCAGTTAGCAACTCTGCTCATTGATTGCAAGTTCCAACAGATTTACAGTTTTCTAAACAAAATTAGTAATTTCTCATTCAAATTAATTAGTTGCACACATGGATTATCATGATGATGTGGAACTAGCCTCCACGTGGCGTAAACATAAGGGTTCGTGAGTGCCACCTGGCACAAAACTATATATAAAAATATAAACAAGCTTAGGACTTTTTCATAATATTTTTGAATAAATAGAAACTCTAAAATACAGTCTGTAATTGATTGCAGGCTGTGAGAGGCTTTTGCAGACAACATAGTGATTGGAGTATATATTTATATGTATAGGTTATTATATATTTATATGTATTATGGTTTTTGTTTGTTGGTCGTCCATGAAATTGCAATGTTTCGGCTAATCGGCTGCAAGGTCGGCCAAATATTTATATAATATTAACGAGAAACGTATGGAGTAGAAACTTATCAACAATATGTATCCAGAAACTGTTATTTATCTTCCATAATACAAATATACAATTGATCAATTCATTTGAGTTGACAACGTTTGGGTTGTGTCGGATATCAAATATGTGTTGTAATAGTCAACACAAACACGATATATTTGATACTCATTCTCATATATCAAATATGTCGGTCTGGGGACTTCTTATATTTGACAATGGATATATGTTCGTGTAATGGTGTCGTGAATGTAAGTTTGTATTATGATGTTGTGCGCGTTTAACATATTTGTTAAAAATATTATGATTATTAATGTGTTGAGTTTTATTTGTACGAACACAATACGAATATAAATATATTAAGTTCAAATACACTTAAATCACTTAATATTCGAATTATCTACTATAGATGTAGATGACATCGTACATAAAATCATACATTCTTATGAGAATAGTATCGTACGGATGTTCCTATTGGATTGAGCAAAAAGTTAATTGGATTTGTTATGTTTCATTGGAAGATTTTGTCAGAAGACAAGAAAATGCCAATATATTATTGAACCCATCGTACTTGATTATTTGTGCTCACAAGGTTAGTAATTAATGTCACAAATATACACATATATATATTTGCGTTCGATTCCCGTGCAGTACATTTTTGAAAAGAGAAATGAGATTTAACTATTACTTTATCTTTGAATGACAATTAGTTTAGGTGTAGTAAAACGGTTTAAAAGTTCCAACCGCGGCTTTGTAGGCCCGCTCAAGGACCTTATAGTTTAAACCGAAAAAGTAAATAATTATTGGTAATTACTTCAATGGAAACTTATTCATTATTGGAATACATGTGGATCAATTGGCAATAGTCGTCTTCATCACAGAAATTCAAGTTTTGAATTCTATAAATTAATATAAATGCGTTAAAATTATATATGTAGCAAAAGTTTTACACACAGACAGTCCGAAAATTCGAATGTCCACGTGTTCGGATCCAAACTGTCAGCTCTAGGCCAGCCTTGTTACCATAATATATAAAAGCATATTCATTGAGCTTGAACCAAAAGAGATTGTTAACTTTCTATTATGGAAACTGATCATGGAGATGAATCCACCCAAATCCCACAGCATGTAGGGTCACAAGAAGCTCAAGCTCAAGCTCCACGCAGGTCCTATGAATGCACCTTCTGCAGAAGAGGCTTCTCTAATGCCCAGGCACTTGGTGGACACATGAACATTCACCGCAAAGACAAGGCCAAGCTCAAGCAACAATCTTCATCAGCATCATCATTATCAAATGAATCTAATTTGGACATGACCTCTGCAAACAAGACTGCTCCTATGGCTATGGTTGATGAAAATACATGCACAACCAAGCCATGGTCACTGTTTGTGGACAAGCCACAATCTCATGTGGCATCTAACAATAAAGATGATGATGATGCTGATGATGATGATCAAAAGGGTCTGTCCAGTACTTCAGAACCGTTGGACCTTGAGCTGAGATTGGGACCTGAGCCTAACAAGCCGGATTCGTCACAGACAACTGGTACCAGAAAGTTCTTTTGATCTTTATCTATCGTTTTCATATGCTATTTCCTTTCCCGCTTCATCAATCAGGTAGCGTTTGGATTAAAAAAAAACAAATTGTGTAGAATAAATGGGACTTCTCAGCCACGGAAATGGCTTGTTTTTCATTCTCGTTTCAAATTTTTAATCCAGACGCTACCTTTTCGTGACAAATTATAATGTTGATAGTTCATGCATATATCTAACTTTTCGATGTTAATCACATGATGAAATAAAATGCTGCATCAGTTGTTCGTTTGTTCATTTAACTCTCTAATCCAGTGTTCTTGATGTTCTTGTGATAGTTCTCTTTATTAGTAGATCAAAACATAAATTCAAAACCATAAGCCAGAACAAGATTCTTGCTAAAACACATAAGCATAACATTATGACCATCAACAGAAACCAAGAAAATAGTTGCGTACCATCTCAGTCGTCATCGATGTATATAGTTTCTTGCTTGAACAGGCCCCCTAACACGTTCTTCACATCAGCTTTTGGTTTTTCCTCCTTTTTCGGCTTCAAAGGAGGTTTCCGGGCAGATTGTTTACTGACCGCCTTCTGTGATGGAAGTGTCCGAGCCTTAGCCTGTCCCCTCACAGTGGCAATCTGCACTTTCGGAATCTCAGCAGACTTCTGGACAGCAGTTGCAACTTGTGCACTGAATTTGTCCCAGGACAGTCCTGAACCAATCTCTTTTGCTTTGTCCATTAGGCTTTCCATTGAAGCCCCTGCAGAAACAGCCTTCTCTTGAGGTTCTTCAGCTACACTCGAGGCCCGAGAGAGCTTTTTCACTGCCTCAGCGGCTTCTTTTGCCTCTTCTTCAGCCTTGGCTTTAGCAGTTGCGTCTGCATATGCTTTCCTCCTCCCATCCTCAGGAATGGCACTAAAAGCAATTCACATTATTCAGTTTTAGCCTATCTCATTCATAATTGGAAGTGCAAAAGAAGGCTCTCACTACAAGAATGGCGGCTTTGAGAGGCGGTCAATAGTTGTCTCCCACGTCAAAATATGCCTCCTGTAAGGCGATTAAGTGGTCTAACAAAAGTTCGTAGCCTATGACCTATCTTAGGAGACATCCGTGCGAGTTAAAAAAGTCCAAACTAACTTAGGAGAGGATCTGAATTAAGTCGTCTCTCGTGTCAAAATCTGTCTCCTATAAGGCGATTAAGCTGTCTCTCAAAAGTTTGTAGCCTATGATCTATCTTAGGAGACATCCGTGCGAGTTAAAAAAGTCCAAACTAACTTAGGAGAGGATCTGAAATTTTTTTTTTTTTTTGATCAGCAAAACAGAGTACCAATTTCATTGATAAGATCCCAAGGCGGGATCGAGGTACAAACACCCAAGTAAGGGGAAAAGAAAGAAAAGAAACTGAAACTTGAATAAAAGACCAAAACTAAAGATAGTTGAAAACAGAGCAAGGCTCCGTGGTCCAACAAGAAAAGGTCCAACAGTTGAGGTCAATGGTGGCTTTGAATCTGGCTGCAATTGATAGATAGGAGGAACTCTGAATCTTTCCCAAAGAAATCGTGTCAAAATCTGTCTCCTATAAGGCGATTAAGCTGTCTCTCAAAAGTTTGTAGCCTATGACCTATCTTAGGAGAAATCCAAGCCTAAACTATCTTCTTTGTGAGTTAAGAAGTCCAAACCAACTTGACTTAAGAGAGGGTTTGGGTGTCATTTCTTTTTCCTTCTCGGGGAGTATAAAATAAACGTTCATCGATTAATGCCATTATACGTGAGATAGAAAATCAAAATCCTTCCATTGGTGAAAGGAAAATTACCTGAAAAGCTCATCTACAGACATCAACGGGGCTGATGGATTCGTAAAAACCTCCACAACCTAATTAAGAAAATAACCAAAAACGCTCAAGAAATAAGCATATACTAATCAAGAAACTAAAGAACACGACACAGGCACCAATTTCTGGGGTAGTGAATGCATGTATGTACCTTGTTTTCAGCTACATCCATGTTTGAGAATACATCTGCTACCAGATACGCTATTTGAGACTTGGCAACCTTTTGTGATCAAATGCAAGAACAGAAACAAAATGTGATCATATCCAATGAGCTAACGGAAAAAAAAAAAAAAAGTATTTGCAATGACAGATATAATTGCATACATTACATTACTTTGTAGTCGTTGTCACTGGCGCTTCCCTCAGCGGACACAACCACATTATAAGATCTCTCCGGGGTAAAATCATCCGTCAAGCTTGTCTTGATGAGTGTATAGTTGACATCAGTTTTCACTACCTCACCCAACAACTCAGCCACTGTCAATTCAGCCCGCGACATGAGGTTGTTGAAGAACATTGAGATTCCATCCAGCACATTGTAAGTGGATGCAAGGCCGGCGTTCCCGTCATAGACTATGGCCACGTGGTCAACTCCGGCGAGCTGGGCTGCTTGCACCACAAGCAAAGCATCCGAAGCAGTGACCTCTTTGTCCGGACCATATTCTTTTTTACCAATCGTCACAACCACCTTGCTAGCATTCCCTATTGCTTTGGCTATCAGCTCCACATCTTGGAATGTAGATTCCACAGCATTGAGGCGCTTCGATTCTTGATTCGATATGATCTGCATTGAAGGAAACAAACAACAAAATGTCAAAATCAGTACATCAAACAATGAATTCATGTGAGATACTAAATTACTAACCTTGTAGTTGGAGGCAAGAAGAGCTAGGTCTTGAGCTGCATCAAGATCAGGAACACCAGCCCGGACGCTAAACCCTTGGCGGAGCAAGGTCTGAGCAATGCGAATTCCAGTCAGGCCGGTGGCTCCAGCGACGAACACTGTCCCGGGGTCTTTGCGGCGCTGGGGGGACCCGAACGAGAGACCTGGAGAAGGATTGGGAACAACAGGAATCAAGGACTTGACATCAGATAACTTTCCAAAATTGAAACGGAAAGGAGTGGAATTGGGAGCTTCGTCTCCTTCCTTTTTGGCGAATACAGTGAGCCTAGAATTGGCTGTTGTGGTGGTTAATAACATCAGTGAATTGGAGCTGAAGGTGATAGCCGGAGCCATGGGTGATGGGTGGAGGAGAAACAGAGCAACCTCCAAGCTCTCTCTCTACTGAACGGTCATTGTTTGTTTCATTGCTTGAACCAAGAAAAGGGAAAGTTTTGGTAGCAGTCGCAATTGTAATATTATCTGGATAGAGAAGGAGAGGGGCAGCGAATGGTATTGATCCACGTAAGCAATGTTTATCTACTAAAGGAAGTGTTTGGACACCAGACGTTTTGTTTCGACACCTCATCCATGCATTTTACACTACTCTTTTGGTAACAGTACGTGTAGCACACATTAGATCTTTTGAGATCTTTTTCAATGGCTAAAATTGGTACACTCTACTTCTGGATGTAGCAACAGCAACCAGATCTGTTTAACACACAACTCGACCACGACATATTTAACACGGTAACTAAATGGATCATGTCGCATGACAAGAAAATTGACACTTACACGACCTGATACAATTTGCACAGTATAACCAACACTTTTCCTGGAGAGAGAAACCATGCACAAAACAGTGGCTGAGAGAGAGAAATAGAGTTCAATGTAAGGTTTTCAGGGGATAAGTATAAGAGATGAAACTAAACAAGTATGCACCTTCTCCGGCAAACACAATAAATACCTTCAAAAATGTTTAGAGGAAACAGCATAAAAACTACAGCTGTAGCTTTGAGACGGGAAGAACAAAGAAAACCCTAAGTATATTGGTGAGATGCTATATTGTCTCGTACATACAAAAGCACTTCTAGCAAAGGCAAAACCGAATAACTTGTGAAGTTTAAACAAATAAAGAAATAATTGGTCAAGTCCATCATATGGAACTCATAAGTTGGAAATGCATGCATCAACATCGAGATGATGCCATCTAATTCACAACAGCGGATGTCAACATCAGTTCAGGATGAATCTGATAACTAGTATCACCATGAAGAAATTTTGGAAAATGAAGTCCCGAAACAACTCCCATGCTGTCAACCACACACAAGAAGTTAAAGTACAGTGAGGAGAAGCCAACCAAGTACATACAAGATTCACCCAACAACAGCCACTTGAATTCTTAAAGAGCCTATAAGAGAATGAAAATTAGTCACCTGAGTTGATGCTCAAAATGATGATCGGCACACACAGTCTGCTCAACAAGTCATCTATAGTTGGCAATATATTCATCTATAGATTGATCAGAAAGCTGATTTAGTATCAACCTCGAATTAGTAAAAGTAAAAAGGCCTATAAAATCAGTCAAAACCTATTATATTTCTATCCTACTCACAGCATTACGAAAGTGTCAGTACACCACTTTCACCATACAGCATCAGTGAGCGAAAAGGTATCAGAAAACAAGCACCCAATCAGAACAATGAAACGAATTCACATCTATTTCAGTAAAAATCAAAGGGAACAGAAACATCATATTCCCAACCAAGGGAAGACAACCATTACCAGAAAATCATAGCAGCAAGGTCTGCATAAAGTTGCACTCAAGAGAACAGCTCAGGATATCCTCATTTTCCATTTCAGCTGCCAGCAATAAACACAGACTACATTAAACAGATACCAAAATCCAAATATAGAAACAATCATTTAAAAACATAATGATTCCTAGAAATACTGTTAAAAGTAATTAAAACGATAGAAGGGCATCTTCATGTTCCAAGGTAGAGCATCATATCTAGTGACCCATGCCCTTCTTTGCTTTCAGCGTTTCAAGAGCCTTCTCTCGTAACTCGATCTCAAGCCTTTTCTGATCAGTTACTTTCCCAGTCTCTTCATCATTGCTTCGATGAAGCTCCCTCCTTGCATCATGTTCACCATCTGAAGAATAGTCATCACTTTGATTCTTCGATTTCTGCTTCTCTGCGCGCCTTCCCACCTTTCTTCGATGTCGCTCCTCTCGCCGCCTGCGCTTTTCCTCCTTCCTTAATTTCCTTTCCTCTTTCTTCCTCCTTTTGGCCTCCTTCCTGTCCTCAATTTCAGAATCATCACTATAGTCATCTGAAGCATCTTCATCTCTCTTAGATCTCCTATGCTTTCTTTTTTCCTTATTTTTAACTATGAGCCTACCACTTTCTTCAGAACCAGAATCAAAGGCACCACCCCGATCATTATGATCACGTTTTTCTACAGACATCAGCCCAGATTGTGATTTATGACAGTCATCACTTTGCTTGATATTATTGGAACGAGAATGACTTTTCTCGTCAAATTTCTGGCCATCTCCACCCACCGTTGGTAACTTGTCATGTTCAGGAAGTTCTTGATGACCCTTCCTCAAAGAAGAATTCTCACTGTTAGGAAAGTGTGACACTATCAGACCTGTGTGCCGGGATATAATGCATGGAATCGATCAAAATGAGCCTGGCAAAATGCTCGATGACAGAAAGTATACCTCTTCATTTCCTGATCTTTCTTTTTCAATTCCATCCTATTGGGATGGTTCCGGGAATCTTTAGCCTGGCTAATCGATAATCTTTCAGGAGTCTTTTCTTTCACGTAATGATCCCTTACAATACAATCTTTTTGCTTCCCGCTGGCGGGTGACTGCACTGACCTTTTCTCTGATGACTTGGATTTATTATACCCATCATCCCTGCAAAATTATAGATTAATAAACAATATCACCAATAAAAAGTTAATAAATGAACATTCCAATGAAGCCGCCAATATAAGTATCACAAGATTTTCAATCCAGTTCCAGATTTCCTACCAAGAATGATGCTTATATAAATAAATAATATTACCAATGAAAAGTAAACAAATGAACATTCTAATGAAGCCACCAATATAAGTATCACAAGATTTTCAATCCGATTCCAGAATTCCTACCTAGAATGATGCTTATCTTTTTCCTCAACGCTTATTTCTTGATTGTCATAAAGTTGTTTCTCTTCTCTGGGTTTACGCGGAGGACTAGATCTTCGATCCCTTGTTTGCCTCACAGGACTCTCATATGGGCTAGACAATCATTTAAGGAACCAGAATTGAACAATGAAGTAAAACATTCAACAAAAAAGATAAAATCAAAATATACAAGAGGTATTTTTATCTTTCTCATTAACGAAGAAGAAATATGAGATCATACCTCTTATTATCACTAGCACTCCTACTTCCATCAGACACATCAGGGGACTTCTCTGATGATTTTGACAAAACTTTCATTTTAATATGGGGATCATTCTGAACCTTCAAATCTCTCTGTGGTGACCTCAAAGAAATAGAGGGCCGACATTCCACGGGAGACAGTTTTCCATGGGTCCTACAACAATGAATCAAGAACCTATTAAATGAAACAAGATCTGACCCGAGAGATGTATTTGCCACATTATTGTCTAAAGTACCTCTAGTTTCATAATAATGATCAGAAAACAACTACTACTCAAAATCTTTTATACGTTGCAATACAAGGTAATATAACCATAATCCAGGAAATTATATATCAACAAAAAGAAAAGGCAACAACCAACAAACTGAGCTTCCTCATACCTGTTTCTTCTTCTAGGAGATTCCACAGAAGATCTCTTTTTGGCCGTTGAAGGGGACCTACTCCTATTGGGAGATGAGGACCTCCGTTGATCAGGGGAGAAGGACCTATGCCGGAAAGTTGGTGATCTTGGACGGCCAGGAGAGGGGGATCTGTGTCGTCGCATTGGTGATGGAGCCCTACGTCGAGGTGTTGATGAAGATCTTCGATATCGCCGTTGTAAAGGAGAAGGGGATCTACGCCTTGCAGAGAAAGGGGATTTGCGCCTCACAGGTGAGGGAGACCTACGTCTCATGGGTGAATGAAATCTACGTCTCACAGGTGAAGGAGATATACGCCACGAAGGTGAAGGGGATCTTTGTCTCACAAAACTGTGCCTACGCCTCATAGGTGAAGGGGTTCTACGTCGCATTGGTGACGGTGACCTATAAGGTCTGCGTCGCACAGGAGAATGTAATCTACGTCGTACAGGAGTGGGTGATCTACGGCGAGAGCGTGATATAGATCGTCGCCTAGAATAAGGTGCTCTATTACCTGAAGGTGAGGGGGATCCTCGTGGATGCCTTCCTTGAGGTGTAAAAGAACGCCTTTTCGAGTGGTTCACTCGTTCAGAAGAAATGGAGCTTCCTCGGGCTTTTGGTGATTTGGACACACTCCTTGACTTATGCCTTCCACTAAAAAATTGTTTTAATTGGGTTTAGTGAAGGAATCTCAAAAATAAAATTTTAAATACCAGACAGAATAAACTACACATGCAATCCCTCGCCCAATATTACACACATAATATTAACAGTTAAAACCAAAATAAAGTGCATGACAGCAAATCTACTATTTCAGCTGGTTAGAAAAAAGATGCATACTCTGAGTAACTTCTGGAATTAGAATATGTTTTGCTCATTGATCTAGATGGTGACTGGCTGCACAAAAGAAAAGAAAAGATTCATAAACAAATCACATAATTACCCGTTGCATTCCAATAAAATATATCAACATTTAGCCATACAACAATCAGAATAACTACCGAGGCAGAGAAGAATGGGGAGATCTAGAAACCTGTTGGTGATTAACGTAGTATCAATCTCCATGTTCCAAAAATAGGTGGTGTATTTTAAATTTGGAACTTAATCTTGCAAAGATGAATTCCATGCAGCTAAAATGTCACTGACAGTAAGAAAATGCAACCCAACCTTCAATTCATCCAAGTCATCACTGGAAAAAAATTCTTTGAATACGTTCCTAAGAGAAGTGTAAACATATCCAAAATTTTATGACAACATTTCCATGTAAAACATAGGTAAATTATGTTTCTTTATTTTGAAATAAACATGTATATATTGCACGAATACGAATACGGAGTTCGTAGTACGATACGATACGGATACGAAATACCCAATTTTTAGAAAAAATGTAAAATATGGTACATTATAATACGTTGGTTAAAAATAATAAATACATACTTTATATATAACTCTTTTCATGATAAAAATAAGATAAATATAAAATCATAAGTCACTAACACAATTAATAAAATAAGTAACCAATCAAATAAGATGAATTCTAATTAAACACAATCATTACACTATTCTACGACTATAAAATAGTAGTTTAGTGAACGTATCCTGCTTTCTTTTACACGGATAACCAAATTACCATATTCCAATACGTATTTTGAAGTATTGGACTGTATTCGTACTCAATACGTTTCCAATACGCATATGTTAGGGCTGATTGACGTATTGGTGCAACATAGGTAATTGGTAAGGATAACCATTTCTATCTATCCACATACACATACATGCATCCAAAAATACACAGTCACACACACAAACATTCATATACATACTTACCGACTAGAATATATTTCTTCTGAAAATATAGCACATGGCATATGTATGACCTGATTCCACTAAATTTAACAATGACCTACGAGTCAAAACTCACCTAGCAGTATTTTTCAAAAAAAAAAAAAAAAAAAAAACACTTGACCAATCAAGGTACATGAGACAGAGTAATACAATAGATTGTTGTAATTAAACCTGATAAGATGGGGGTGCAATGGTGCTTCAACTAACTAAAAAACTGAAAATAAATTTCAAGTTCTATGCATCTGGCATTCACAATGACAATTGACCAAACAACTAAAGGAAAAATGGAACTGGACGACTCCAACCAAACTATATTTTCAGTTACTCCTGCCCACATTTTCTAACCACTTCATCACCAAACTCTGCACATTATCTAGAAAAACAAGTGTTCCATCGAGGATAAACTAAAACTCACATGATCATATTTGGCTAACAGGGTTTGAAAAGATATTTTTCTTTTTCCTTTTTAGCTTGCTTTCTATGCAGAGACAGGGATGTTTGCCCATATTGTAAATCCAATATTTAGCATGGGTAATTGCCACATTATTACCACTTGTGCAAAGAAGAAATAAATCAATGACAAGCTGGATAGCCGAATAGCTTCCAATTCCATACCTGTTCCTTCCTCTCATGCCATTCTTCCCATTTGTTCCTTTCTCATCCTCGGGATGGAAACCCGAAATCCTCGACATGCCATTCTTTGTGGTCAGATCCAAAGCAGCACCAGTAGCCTTCGCCTCCTACAGTAGTTTGAGGTAAAAGACATGAACCCAAATAAATGCAGAAGCTAGCTGAACGCCATGAAAAACACGAATTGAAGTTAAAACGAAAAACTATATTGCAGGGAATCTATATCCGGCATGAATATATTAGTATTACCATCTTCAATCTTTCTTGCTCAATACTTTCTTTCTCCCTCTTCTTCCGAATTTCGTTTGCTATGCGATCTGCCTCTGCCTGCAATGATTGTATGGTAAATTGTTAATATAAAGCCAATAAGTGAGCTGACTATGACCTAAAGCACAACTGTAAAAGAAATCGACCATTTTCGTCCTAGTTTCCTCTTCTTTAGCATCCAGTATTTGTTGAGGAACACCACTTGCATTCGTTTGTGCGCTTAGAAGAAGTGTCCAAAGCTCCTTCATAAACTTTCCTGTATTCTTCTCCATAAATCCAGTAAGCGATATCTGAACCTCCTTCCCGTTCACAGCCTGCCATCAGAAGAAACAAAGCGTGAAAATTACATAATGATATGTGGTAAAAGTTAAAACCCATGACTCTTGTAGCAATAAACTGTAAGCTAACATACAGACACTGAAACATTTAATCACCTTCCCATCTAGGAGACCATAAATAAAGTTAATAAGAACTTCATCTTCGAAACCAAGAAGTTCAGTCGCCCTATTAGCAATCCATGGCCGCATCACATCCATCTTCACTTTAGAGATGTCCACCTGCAAAACATAATTTAGAAACTCTTAAAATAAAATAAAATATTGCAAATCCAATCTAATTATTCACAATGAGATACTCCCTCCATCCCAAAATAATTGTCATGTTTCTCTTACAATTGTGTTTCAAAATAAATGTCCTCTTTCCTTTTTCAAAAGTTAGTTAGGCATGAATTACCAATAGTATACCTATAATAAGTTAGTATCATTTAAGTTTGTTACAACACATGTCTATGGGGATACCAAAGGATATGTACCCTTATACTTTCTCAAAATGGAAGGTATATCACTTTCCAGGAATATATTCAAAATGTTTTCATTAGCAACCCTAAGTCAAGTGAGTTTCACAATTCATGTACACCCCAACAATACTAAAGCATATACAAGCTACCAAACAATGAACTAAATTCCCCAAACACACATTACCGTACCCAAAAATTGTCCTAATAACCGAAAAGAGAAATGACCTATGATTCCAACACAATTATGAATAATGAGAACGAACCAGATGTTCCAATTCAGAAGCAAATTTCTGTGATTTTAGGAGCTTGGACTTCTTGTTGGAGAACCGAGTGTCTTGGTCGGCCGAGGTACCCTAACCAAATTCAATCAATACCAAGGGTCAGCAAAATCAATGATTTTTAACGGTTAAAAAATCAGGAAACGGATCAATTCATAATTTAACCACTAATTCAAAAGTGCTGGATAAGAACTTACTCGAAAGAATCCGCCAGACATCTTCTAGGGTTTTCGAAGAACGCTGAAAAATTGCAGTGAATGATGCAATAGTACAGTTGAAATTTACGCAATGTATCTATGGTGGAATCGAGTAGAGTTGAAATCTTTATATCTTTCTCTTTCTCTTCTCTGCAACAAAGAGCGTTCGATGATGCTGAGGTTGTGTACTCTGTGATTTTGGGTTTCGAGAGTTGTGAGCGCGAGTACCGACTACTGAGTACTGAGCGAGTCGAGTGAACTCGTTTCACCTTCATCTCCCCACCGCTTTTACCCTTTTACCTCCGAGTTGAAGCGAGCCAGATTCTTCTTCATTCAATACAATGGTCACGTGACTTCGGCATGAATAAAAGTTAAATAAGGAAAATGTTACATTTTGGTCCACAAATATCCTCTTTGTTTCACTTTGGTCCTTTAGTTATTTATTTTGTTTAAGTTTGGCATCAAAATATGCTGTATTGTATAAATTGACCAAATTTATATTTATGTGTTTTTGAGAGCCAAAATATAACATTTTCCGTAAAATTACTATTATTATTATAGATTTTTAAAAATGAAAAAATTATTTATCGGGTGAAAAAAGTCAAAGTCAAACAAAAGAAGCAGATTATAGACCACAAAAACAAGCAGAGTATCAACTGCCAGAGTGATTTTCACTTATCAGTAAGTGCTCCAATGGCTTGCAGTTGCAGTGCCTCCGCTCAACCTCTCTTCAATTTCAGAGCCTCGCCATTTCGCAGTCTCAAGAAGCACCGAGCTCTCTTAGTCCTCTCCCACACGAACCCACTACCAATTTCAGTCTCCAACGGTCATTTCAAAGCCAAACGCCCCATTTTCGCGAAACCACTCTCGCTTTCTCTTCCCAGACGCAGATCCAATGTGAGGACCAAAAACACTATGTTTCTCTGATTCTTGATCGTTGGGTTTAGTGAATTTGCTTTGTTTTTGTTTTCCCATTTTTGTGGGTAGGTTGGAGCTCAGAAAGCAGTTTCTTCGGGGGACGATTCTGATTCGCTTATTTCAGACGCCAAGTGTCAAGAGGAGTTTTCCTGGACTTCAGTGATTTTGCCGTATGTAATTACCTGTTTCTTCACTTGAGTTTTGTTTTTTCCTGAGTTTTCTGTTAATGGGTAATGGTCTGTTCTTGAATTTTCTTAGTCTTCAGTGATTTTTCCGTATGTGATTACCTGTTTCTTCACTAAATTTTGGTTTTTTCTTGTGTTTTCTGTTAATGGGTAGTGGTCTTTTCTTGATTTTTCTTGCTTGTAAGTGTGGGTAAAATTATCAAGTGTTCAGGCGGACTGACGGATCACCATATACTGCAATGATGTGTTTGTTTCTCTTTGTTGTGATAAATTGTGTGATAAATAGTTAGCGAGAATTTGCATAAGTTTTGACCAATTCCATTCAATTTGATTAGGTTCTTGTTCCCGGCCTTGGGAGGTTTGTTATTTGGTTATGACATTGGTGCTACCTCTGGTGCTACCCTTTCCTTGCAGGTAATTTATAAAGTTGGTTACATCTCCATTGTTTTCAGCGCATTCTTTTTTCTTTTATGTTTTAATATCAATGTTAGAGACCTCATGAAATTCCGTGTTTTGATGATTAATTTACAGTCTGCTGAGCTTAGTGGCACAACTTGGTTCAACCTTTCATCTGTTCAGCTTGGTCTTGTGGTATGGTTCATAGGGCATGCATAGAATAGCTATGCACAATATAAACTTGTGGTTTATATAAGCTCAAAATCACCAGTAACACATTTATTTTTCTTTTTCAATTTGCCAACATGTAGGTTAGTGGCTCCCTCTATGGGGCTCTTATGGGATCCCTTCTTGTCTACCCAATTGCAGACTTTCTCGGTACATTTACTGTTGCATATTTCATGCCTTGAACTTTGAAGCATTGTTAATGGATATTTCTAACCCTACACATTCGGTTGACTAAAGGGAGAAGACGGGAGCTCATTATAGCTGCTCTACTATATCTGCTTGGAGGGGCGGTCACTGCTTTTGCTCCGGACCTTGGTGTTCTCTTGGTAGGACGGCTACTCTATGGCCTTGGCATTGGTTTGGTAAGCTTCTCTGAACCTTCCAATTCCTATCATACTTTGTATAACATTGTAGTATACTAAAAACATTCTTATAAACAGCTTTCAAATTATCTGGTTTGACAGGCCATGCACGGGGCTCCTCTCTATATTGCAGAGACGTGTCCATCTCAGATTCGTGGGACTCTTATATCTCTAAAGGAGCTATTCATAGTTTTGGGCATTCTGGTATTTTCGTTTGCTTCTTATATGTATTCCAGTTAATCTTGATGAATGGGTAAATGAGTAGTTGGAACAATCTGCAGTTGGGGTATTTTGTGGGAAGCTTCCAGATTAATGCAATTGGAGGGTGGCGTTACATGTATGGAATCAGTGGTCCGGTTGCTTTATTGATGGGGCTAGGTATGGTGAGCCTCCCGTCTTCTCCACGTTGGTTACTTCTCAGGGCAGTTCAGGGGAAAGGGTCTTTACAAGATCTCAAAGAGAAGGCCTTGCTTGCTATGAGCAAACTAAGGGGTCGGCCTCCTGGTGATAAAGCTTCAGAGAAGCAAGTAGAAGACACTCTTGTCTCATTGAAGTCTGCATATGCAGGAGGGGAATCTGAAGGAAGTTTCTTAGAGGTGTTTCAGGGACCGAGTTTGAAAGCTTTCAACATTGGAGGAGGCTTGGTCCTTTTTCAGCAGGTATTTCTTCCTATCTCCCGTCCTGACTAACACCATGCATGCGCTGACACGCATCATGATACTTACAAGTTATAACCTGATTGCGACAGATAACTGGGCAACCAAGTGTTCTATACTATGCAGGTCCTATTCTTCAGGTACTATGTGGTTAAAGCCTAGCGTATTCTTTAGTTAGATGGAAGATTTTCCTTCAAGTCGATCACTTTTCTAATATCTTCCAATATTGTTACTCAAGAGTGCAGGATTTTCTGCGGCTGCTGATGCTACTCGAGTTTCAGTTGTAATTGGTGTGTTCAAGGTACATGTTTAGTCCTTAAGTCTAAGGGTACTCTTCCTACCTTGTGCTGCGTATCTGATACGTGTTTTGAGTTGTTCTTGCAGTTACTCATGACATGGATCGCCGTCCTAAAAGTAGATGATATTGGGAGAAGACCATTGCTTATTGGAGGAGTCAGTGGGATAGTATGTCTCCTATCACTTAATATTATCCTCCCTTCAAATTATGCACCTTCGCGTCAGTAAAATAACAAGTTTTTTTTTTTTTTTTTTTCTGCTAATCATTACAGGCTCTTTCCTTAGTTCTGCTTTCTGCTTATTACAAATTTCTTGGAGGGTTCCCTCTTGTTGCTGTAGGGGCTCTACTACTCTACGTTGGTTGCTACCAGGTGACTGTTTTGGATTTTGATTGTTTCTATTTATTGTAATGGACGGGACAGGCCATAGCTTCGAAAATATGATCTAAACCTATAGAAAGTTGTGTTTTAAAACAATCTGTATTCTCTTGTGATGTGTGTTCCTTGCCCCGTACAGATATCGTTTGGGCCTATCAGTTGGCTCATGGTGTCCGAAATATTCCCAATTCGCACAAGAGGACGAGGGATTAGTCTTGCGGTTCTCACTAACTTTGGTTCAAATGCCATTGTAACGTTTGCGTTCTCGCCACTGAAGGTATGGAAGTAGACTTCATCAATCTCCCATTTTCTTCGTACCTTAGTCGTCAAGGGCAATGGATATAAACATGTTCTAATCGTGCAGGAACTGCTAGGGGCGGGAAACCTCTTCCTCCTATTCGGGGGCATTGCGTTGTTATCACTTGTCTTCGTGGTACTTTCGGTCCCCGAGACTAAAGGCTTGAGCTTGGAGGAGATTGAGTCCAAAATATTGAAGTGAATGCATGTAAATGTCTAGCTATCAACTTGTATCTCTGTAAATGACAATCAGTGGCTTCGAAGCCATAGCCATGATCATCATTCTGTTGTATTGCAATGGCTCCTCTCTCTTTGTCTCATTGTTGCTGTCCATGAATATTCAAGTCATGGGCCTTTCATTACACGGGCCGGCCTAACTGTTACATGACGGGCCCAATTGCTTTTGAATGTGAGGCCCATGAGACGTCTCAAAAACAGTTGAACAGAAAAGACTGAAACGGTGGTGGCTGACCAAGAAAAGAAAGAGTCCAAAACAAACCTATCCTCGACAAATTGACCCCAAATCTCTCGCTCTCTGGAGGATTGAGGGACTAACTGTGTAGTGTAGTGTAGTGTAATTGTGGGCACAGAGAGGCTAGTCTTCTTCTTCTTCATCTTTGTTGAAGCTTCTTAACCCTCAATCCTCATCGTGCCTTTGCTACAATATCCACCATTTCAGCATTTTCTCTCAGATTCATCACCAATATGCATCCTCTAGCCCTCTCCTATCGTACCCCGACCCCAATTGGACTTTCGCAACCCCTCCTCTCCAGCCGCCGCTCCTCCTCCGTCGCCAGATCATCACCCATTGTCTCCTCCGCCGCCGCTGCCGCAAGATGCAGCACCTTCGTTCCTTCATCTTCGTCTTCCGCGCAAAACCCTAAACCCAAGGTGATTTCCCTCAAAACCCTCTCCAAAACCCTAGCCTTTTCGTCCGCCTCCGCGGCCGCTGCTGCCCTTCTTTTCAATATTTCCCCTCTTTCCTCGCTCTTCGACGGTAGCGGCGGCCCCGGCAATTTCGGCGGAAGTGGTGGCGGTGGCGGTGGCGGCGGCGGGAATGGAGGAGGCG
>JAYMTA010000491.1:0-27888 GCA_036897625.1 Pelargonium cotyledonis
TGCGCCGGTGTCATTTCGTTGGCCTGGCCGGAGAATCTGGATTTGAAGGAGGAGCGTGGACTGGACACCACTCTGTTACTGGTTCCCGGCACGACCCAAGGGAGCATGGATTCCAATATAAGGTCTTTTGTGTGTCAAGCTCTCAAGTATGGCTTTTTTCCGGTTGTCATGAACCCGAGGGGATGTGCAGGCTCTCCACTGACCACTCCCAGGTTTGCACCTGTGTTATATATTTTACTTAGTCTTTACTGTAATTATATGTTGCAATTCCTCAACTATAATGTAATTTGAAACTATTTCGTTCATGTATAGTAGCTTGTTGGATGGTTATATATAGCTCAATGTAGTTGTAATTATGCTTGATTAATCATAAGATATTGCATTAGAAAAAAGTATAGGTGCGCTAATGGTCTCTGGTATAGGAACTTACTAATGTACTGAAAGGAGATCCCTTGTTAGAGTTTTACTAACTACTTACAGACTAAATGTTGTTTATATTTGGTTTGATGGGTGGTGAATGCGAAATTTATCTGTTCTGAGTTTCTCTTAACTTGTTCCTGCAGAAATAAGTCGATAGTGGGATTTCTGAATTGGATTTCTGAATTACGTATTTATGTAGGTTATTTACAGCTGCTGATAGTGATGATATCTGTACTGCTATACAGTTCATCAATAAGGCAAGGCCATGGACAACGTTGATGGGTGTTGGTTGGGGATATGGTGCTAATATGTTGACAAAATACTTGGCGGACGTTGGAGAGAAAACACCTCTTACAGCTGTCACATGCATAGACAACCCTTTTGACTTGGAAGTGGCTTCGAGATCATCTCGCCATAACATTTCAGTTGATCAGAAGCTCACAAGTGGGCTGAAAGATATTCTCCAATCTAACAAGGTTTTTAACCGTTCTGATCCTTTTGGTGTAAATTATTTAAACCCGTCAATTTAAGAAGGAAAAGTTTTGCACTTTGAAGAAACAGAAGAATTGGTGTGGCATGATCTAGCTCTGTCAACCATCTAGTATATGTAGTATTTTTCTTTAGAATATAAATAGTAACTTATGCAAAATGATGATCACCTAATTCCATAGGAACTATTTCAAGGCAAAACAAAAGGGTTTGATGTGGAAAAGGCTCTACTAGCAAAATCTGTGCGTGATTTTGAAAAAGCAATATCTATGGTATCTTTTGGTTTCGAATCCATTGAAGGTTTTTATTCAGAATCAAGCACACATGGTGTGGTTGGGAATGTGAAGATTCCAGTTCTCTTTGTACAGGTATATATTATTTATTCTCACTATTTTGCTTAAAAAATTGTATGAGATTACTATTGGTTTTACATATAGCTTTATTATAACTCTTACCAAAATTTATTTGTCCTAAGAACATATCTCCAGGCCAACAAAACTGTTGACTTACAAATTAGATATAGACTTTCAGATCTAATTTTTTTCTAAAACTAATTTCAAACATCATAAACTCACCTAGTTTGACATTCTATTAAAAGAAACATTTCAGGACTTTTTCTTTTTGTTGCAAATGAAGGACTATATAAGGATATATGTAGTTTGGTTTTTGGATACTGGCTTCATGAGTACTCCAACCACGCTCCACTAGTCATCTATGCATTACTTATCTACTAAAAAATAATCAGTTAGCTGTGCTCTGAGCTTCGTATCAGATTTCATCTTCACAGTGTGTTTCTTTTCACACACATCATATGGTGGCACATATATTATAGCTTTTTCCATAAAATACTATGAACCTATGATTTTCATATGCTTTCATTATTGCATTCAGTTGATGTAAGCGCTATAGCCAAACTTCTCAACTGTCATGTCATCTTGAATAACTGGCACTGATCCACATATGTGTGCTCTTGTGCTCGAAGAAATAAAGGAATTAGACTATTATAGGTCTAACTAGTTGCAGATCTGTGAATGTCCATTGACCAGACTGATGATGATGGGACAACAGCACGATTTTCTATTCCACGCAGTCTGATAGCTGAAAATCCATTCACAAGCATGCTCTTATGTTCTTGTTCGCCACCCATTGTTACTGCAAGCAGTAGATCATCTATATCTTGGTGCCAGGATCTTACAGTAGAGGTATTATCTTTTATCTTATTTTTTTCTTATAGAAACCATAGCTGGTTCAATTTCCAGTTCTATCCGAGGCCATGTGGTTTTTGTGCATGCATATACCTATTTTTATCATTAAGTTTAGCATAGTATTAGGCTTTGGGGTTGGAGTAAAAGCTGCAGAAACATAAAAAACACTGTTGTGGAGGCAACTTTGAGTGTTGGTAGTTACCTTTGGATGTTGTTGCCATTTATTTGTCAGTTTTATGATGTTCATACCTCTTTGGTTTCCTTTTCCTTTTTATTTTCATGAGTGCACTATAGATATTTTGACATTTAAAAAAATACTTTATGATATTATAAATGCTCTATATGGAATGGTGCAAGCTCTATATGGAATAAACCTCCATATGATGGAACGAAGTGTATTATGTTAGTTTGTTCATCTCATGGCCAATATCTAGGACTTTATTTATATGCCACAGCTAATAATTACACAGGACACTTGTTAGTTTAGTATTATGAATTAATTCTTTCCTTAGTTTAAATTCTCGTGGAGGTGTTTTAAGTTTTTCATAATGTGTCCAGGCTAGGACATGCATTTGATGCTCTTATTGGTAGTGAGTTGTTATCCCAAGGTGAGCTTCACACTAGTGTGTTTGGTCAGACTTATATTTGCTCGAAGGCCATGCCGTCATAGTGGAATTTAACCATCCATTCTTGCAGTATTCTGATAGATATAGATCTGTGTCTGGTAATTGTAGTGGCTTGTAGCAGTGGAGCTTGGACTTCTTAAGGGTTGTCATCCTCTTCTCAAAGATGTAGATGTTACCATCAAACCTTCAAAAGGGTCATCCCTTGTGGATGACGGAGCATCTGATAACAGTGCAAATGTTAGCAAGCTCTTGGATCTTAGCCAACCAAATTCTTTAAAGGGATATTCTGTTGATCCTTTGAATGATGTTCCTGAAGAAAGTGATGCCAGCAGTGACATAAGCTCTGGACGAAGTTCAGACAGAAATTTGGAACTTAAAGATATGGGCATGCGAGAAGTGGGTAATGGTGTGCTACAGGAGACTGGTGCAGTAGTGGATGTAGATGTGGTTGAAGAAGAAGGTAATCCAATAGATAGTGAGGCAGGGCAAGTGCTACAGACAGCAAAAGTTGTTATGAATATGCTTGATATGACCATGCCTGGTACTCTAACAGAAGAGAAGAAAAAGAAGGTAGTGCTAAATAAATTGCAATTTCTTGTCACCCATGAATCGTGTCATGTCTGCGACTTTGATTCAGTTTTATCATTTACAATATTGATCACCTTCTTGTGGTCTTTGTAAAGTGCCATCTATATTGTTGTATGATAACAAAATACTAGTAGAACTCTGCTAGTGTCTCTGCCCAAAACCTGTGCTTGAAACAACTTAAATGCTATATCGTACATGTGTATTCTGTTAGAGGTGCAACTTAACTAAAAGCTTAAGATGATAGGGTGGCGGCAAGACTCGAATGTGCAATCTATAGGTCTATAAGGTTCTATACCATGTACTGGATGAACTCAACTAAAAGCTTGAGCTAATTGTTGGAGGCCCAATATTAATTCGATACCCTAAAATATTCATATCTTAATATTGGACTTGCTGTTTGGCTTTCATTTTGGCGTTTGTTTGTTTTGTATTACTCAGTGCATATGTCAAATAGTGTTATTTCTTCCGATCATCATGATTTATACAAGTGATTCGAAATCAGTGTTGAGACCAACTGCCCTTTTAGGTCAATTGGCATAGAACTCTAGAAGTGCTTACTATACTGTGACTTGCCAGCACATCAGGATTTCATTGAGAATAAGCACTGCACTGCAGCATCTTTCTGTGAATAAAAATAAAAAATGGAACAGATATACATATGGCATTAATTCAACTATAAGCTACTTGATTATATAAATTAGTTATTCAAATTTAACGGTGATCTACGCAAACCTATTTTAAGCATGAGGGTGTTAGTAAAGAGCATTCATCTAGCTTCATCACTTTATCTCAATATTTTTGTAATGTCTATTTCCAGGCATTTGATTGTTTGCTTTATGTAAAATATTCCCATGACAGTTAACTAGTGTTTTTTTCCAGGTCTTGGCTGCTGCGGGTCAAGGAGAGACACTACTAATGGCTTTGCAAGATGTTGTTCCAGAAGATGTTCGTGAAAAGTTAACAGCTACTTTATCTGCATTCATGCGTACTCAAGGCACAAATTTGAAGTTTGATGGACTATTACATATGGATTCTGGCTTGTCATCAGGATTGGTGTCAAGGATCCAAGAAAATAGCAGAGAACTATCTAGTGCAGAAAGATCACAAGATCATAATTCTTCAGATGAGATGAATGTGACTGATAATGAGGACGATGGGCCTAATAGCAATCAACTCGGTGTGGAAAAGCCTGCTCGTTCAGTCAGGAAGGAGGCAGATGAGTTGGGAAATAATCATGAAAATGATCATTCTTCCAAAGAAAAAGCTGTTGCATTATCTAGTGAGAAGGAATTAGAAACAGATGCCAATTTAAACTTTCCTGCCCCAGCTGAAGAGGTTGGTGGAACTGAAGAAGCAATGTTTGATGAACATAAAGATCAGGATGGTGAATTAGCTCACATGGACACAAAGGAGGATAGTGAGATTCAGGACATCGAGGAAAAATCCTTGGATTCATTAAGTGATCAAAATAAGAGAACATCTCCCAACGTGACCGAAGATGCCCTTTCAACTAGGGGTTCGACTTCTGGGGTGCAACCTATGGAAATGGAAGATAATGATACTCAGAAGAGGGATAACACAAATGCGCAGCCTGCTTTGGATCAATCAGTTTCAGATCTCAGTTCACCCAATATCAATGTTACTCAAGCATTAGATGCCTTGACAAGGATGGACGATTCCACCCAAGTGGCTGTCAACAGTGTTTTTGGTGTAATAGAAGATATGATTACTCAATTGGAGGATTCTGAAGATGAAAATGAAGCTGCAGAAAATGATGTTAAGGATAAGAAAATTGATTCTGCAAATGAGAAACATGGTGGCATCAGCGAACACTCATTGGAAAAGAAGGAAGAGAATAATGATCATAGTGCACAGTCTGACACATCAAATAAGGTTTCTGCATGTAATAAACAAGAGATTGGTATGGATTCACAACTTCATTCAAGAACTGGATGCATAAAGAAGCAACCTATGCAAAACCCCAGTTCACTAGATAGAGATGGTATTGATGGTTCTCAAGAGAGTAGCATATCTAACCACAGACACGGGGAAAGATTTGAAGAGAATGAAGAATATGTGGATGGTGAACCACGAGAAGAAAATTCAGAGAAACTTAGATATACTCCTAATATTCCACATTACATAATTGCACATTCTTATGAGGGTTCTTTCCATAATGACTACCACAAATATCCTCTCTCAAAACTGCCTACTGAATCACTTGATATAGATTCCACTACTGCTTTATTGTTTGATTATTTTCCAGAAGAAGACCAATGGAAACTCTTGGAGCAGCCAGCAGATAGTGGAAGCTCTATTAGCAATGATGCATATAGTAAGGGAGATGACAAAAAAGTGAAGACCCATTCACTTGCGAAAACTAGTTGTGTTGAACCATCATATGTAGTATTTGACATGGAAAGGGAACATGAACCTGTAAGTGAAGATGACTTACTGGCCAATATGAATGAAGTTGAAATTGATGATGATAGATCGGACAATATTATGTATTTTGTGAAAAGTGTAATATTAGACTGTTTGAAGGTTGAAGTGGACCGCAAGTTAACTGCAACTGATATTAAAGAAAGGCAGTCTTATCTTGCCAGAGACTTGGAACATGTGGCAGATGCTGTGTCATTGGCAGTCAGACATGACAAAGAGCATAATGGGTGTCTGCAGGAAGGTGAAGATATTACTATTGACTGTAATTCAGAGAAAATGGGTACTCTTCATGGGAAGCATGTTATAGCAGCCATTGAGTCTTCTGTTCGGGAGACAAGCTATTTGAGAACAGTACTACCACTTGGTGTTATTATAGGCTCTAGCTTAGCTGCCTTGAGAAAATTCTTTGACGTAGGTCCAGTGCTCAATGATGTCCAAAGAGAAGTTCCTACCCCAAATCAAGCTATAAAAGTGGGAATGTCTGACGATGCCAGTGCTATGGAGATTGATTGGTTGCCTAGCGATAAGTCTGCTAAAAGTATCAGTTCTGATATTTCAAAAGGCAGAAAAGGAGAGAAGGTTGTGGAGCAAAATCAAGGCAAGGATGCTGTAATGGCTGGTGCAGTCACAACTGCCCTTGGGGTGTCTGCCTTACTAGTACAACAGCAGGTAATAATCAATCTGTTAGATGTTTATGTTGTATTTTTCTAGGAATTTTAGAACTCCTGTCCAATTGAGATTCTAGTTTTCTGAAGTATAGAGATTCATTTAGGGAATTTTTGTTCTTGAGCAACTAGTTTTGTATATATAGTCGCTATGCTGCTGCAAATTTATTGATTCCTCTTGTTCTACGTCTACAAAATTGAAAAATGTTTCTCATGATTAATGGAGCATTAAGGTTAGATGTGAGTGTTAACAAAGCCTTTTTACTACTTTCATGTCATAGTTTTGGGATTAAATTTGACTCGGCTGATCTCTCCCTCTCTCTCATTTAATTTTTGGTGTGGTTGTGCTTTTAATGCTTTCTGTAACTGTAAACACTCAGGAAGCATTCAAAAGCATTGAAACTGTAGATGGTTCATCCAAGTCCTTGAAGGAGAAAGACAATGATCAGAAGGTGGCCGACTCACTGGATGTGGCCACATTAGAAAAAAGCCAGAATAACATAGCCACAAACCTTGCTGAGAAAGCTATGTCGTTTGCTAGTCCTGTAGTGCCTACTAAGGAAGGTGGTGAAGTGGATCAAGAAAGGTCTTAACATGGCCCATATATATTTTGTTTTGTACAGTTTTTTATGCTGCTTTTCTTCTACTTAGATTCTCTCCCACTCTTCATTATGAACAGACTTGTTGGATTGCTGGCTGGCTTGGGACAAAGGGGTGGCATGTTTAGGCTAGTTGGAAAAGTTGCTTTGCTATGGGGTGGGATACATGGGGCAATGAGCTTGACTGACAGGCTTATCTTGTTTCTGCATATAGATGAACGTCCCTGGTTCCAAAGGTAAATTTCACATTTTAAGTTTGTTCCAGCAGCATCTTCTTTTATTATTTTCATTAATATTTATTAAAAGTAATTGTTGTTTGGCTTTCCCCATTATCCCTTCTTGTGGAATTCCAAAGTTGTTGATTGAAAGTTACTAGATGGGACTCAACATTAATTATGTTCTGCAAACACTCAGTAGGGCAAGTGGTTGATTTCACTTGGTCTCTCAAGGTCTCAGTTTCAAGTCTTAGTGTTTAAATTTTATTTTGAGGTGGTTTAGCGACATGCTATATTAGTTTTGACATAAAGGCTATATAACACTTCAATCTCAGTAAATGATTAATCCTCTTTTAGCATTTTGCATTAATGGTATGAAGGTTCATGTCTCTATGTCAGTTATACAATTTCAAAAAGGTTTAGAAAAACTAGTATTCATTCTGATGATTTAGCGACATATTCTGAATCCCATTGGTTCAGTAAATGGTTGATAACTGTTAAATGCTTGTGATCAATTCATTTAAATCCTTATTAGCATTTTTGCTTCAGTGGAAGAAAGGTTCATATCTCAGGCCACAGAGGTTGGAAATTCTGTATTCTTTTGTCCTTTTTTTATTACAATAAAAGATGTTGCATCAAAACTTTAATACAACTGTTATAGCATTTAGCAGTGAACCTCTAGCTACTGTGGGCTGTTATAGCAGAAGCTTTGATTCTGCAACAATAGCACGACCATGCAAAATTGGCTATTTCTATTTCTACATATTTTTTCTCCTATGGCAATCTATTTGTTAACCTCTTTTTCACGAATATAATTGTGCTCACTTTTAACAGAGACGTGGCCCTAGGTGGATCAAAATCATAACAATCCAAGTCCTCAACTCCTCGTCGAGAAACTTACATGTGTACACATTCCTCTTTTTGCTGAGAATATTTGCAAATTCTTCCAGTTTAGTCCGCAGCATCTTTGCCGACTGTGCAGCACTCCTGAGTCTACATCCCCAACTAATGCCAGCGTAATACTGTGCATTTGGGTTCATTGAACCCACTTAGTACTCTATGTACTAGGCTCAAGTCCCTTGACACATTTTTGCCACAATCATCACAGTTCTCTAATAGGGGTTGACAAACTCTACCTGGTAAGCTCTGGCCTCCCTGGAAGTCAACCTCGATCTCCACCTCATTAGCTCTGTAGTAAAAATCTTACATTTAAGTACTAGGTTGATTATGATTTATTTTTATTACAGGAATCCTTCCTAAAAGTGGTTGCATATTGTAGAAAAACAAAAAGTAGAGTGATATTTCTTTTATTTGATCATAGGAAAGAAACATAATAGACCAATTCATGAAAGGAGGTACATTTGGAATTTCTAATTTAAGTAATCCCATAAATTATGGGATCCTTAATATCGCAACACATACAATGTGGCTTGATATTTGCAAAACAAACACAACAGACATGGGAATATACAGCAAACCCTGAAAACAAACACTACAGACTTTTCAAATTCCTGTAAGTAGATCCCAACTATGCAATTCGGTAGATACAGCATAATGTTCTATGTTTGAACAAGATTCTTGAGAACAACTAAGTGGAGCCCAACTATGTGGTTTGGTAGATGCATGTGTATCCGTATATTATCTTTTTGAAAGAGATTCAAAATGTGGAGTTCTTCAACATATCTAATTGTGCATTCCCAAATTTAATTGGATTTTTTTATTATCTTTCTTTTTCTTTTCTTATTTATGTATTTCCAATTACTCCTTTTGCATTCTGTGCATACTTTTTCAGTTCTTCAACTGATTTTTATAAACAATTCTGTTTGTTGTAGGGTTCTTGGGTTTGTCGGGATGATGCTTGTTTTGTGGTCACCGGTTGTTATTCCATTGCTTCCAACACTTATTAGTGGGCAAATGACTCATATGCCCTCTAGAATTGCTGAACTTGCTTGTGTTTTTGGCCTGTATGCTGCCGTTCTAATACTCGTGGTGATGTGGGGCAAAAGATTACGAGGGTTTGAAAATCCTCTTGAGGAATATGGGCTTGATATGACATCGTGGCCAAAGGTAAACTTCTCAGCTAAAACCTGTTCCTTGCAAAATACATGGTTGTACGATTAAGGATATGCATGCCTTCTATAGTTTATTATACTGAAAATGTATGCAAGGAACGTGTTTGCAAGAAAATTTCTGTTGCATAGATCAGAACTCTAGCATTGCCTTAGCAATTTTCTAAATAGTTAATTGCTAAGTGCTAGCCTGTTGTACATGTCTAAGTGTCTTATTACATCCATTGATCTAATACAACTCTCTCTCTCTCTCTCTCTCTCTCTCTCTCTAAAAAAAACTCTTTGTACATCTATACTATTATATTTATGTATGGTGATGCCAATGTACTATTATTATATGAAAACCCAGTTCTTTGAGATAGATACATACATTCTCTGGCATTCTGCTAGGCTGTACAAAAGAGGTAATATCGAGATCCTTTCTTGCAGATCCGTGATTTGTTGAAGGGAATGATTGGCGGTGTACTGATTGTTTTATCAATACATTCTGTAAATTCATTACTTGGCTATGTCAGTTTTGCTCGGCCTCCTACTCTCCCTTCCTCTTCTATAGGTGTTGTGACATGTCTCAATGTGTATGGGGATATGTTTTCGCTGGTTGGTCGAGGAATTGTCATGGCAACTAGTACTGCACTGGCAGAGGAGTTGCTTTTTAGGTCATGGTTACCTGAAGAAATTGCAACTGATCTTCGGGATCATCTAGGAAACATTATTTCAGGACTCATTTTCGCCTTATATCAAAGGTATAATATTATGTTTCTTTTGAAAATCATCAGTCAACTATATTCGTTATCCATTGAAACTCACGTGTGATTTTGTCTGTCACTGTGATTTCTTACTACAAACATTTCTGAATGTTGTCTGAAATAAACAGATGTCCTTGTCCAATTTAGAAAAATGGTTAAAACCATCACTGGAAAGAGGATTGTGCCTATTAGTTTAAATCTTTCCCTTTGATGCATGGTTAACATACACACGATCTTAACTTATCATTTAGTTTTCCGAACTATCCTTTTATCTGGATGTATAGTAACTCTCAATGTGGTATTTGTTTTAAAGAAAGATTATAGTAATCTCTTTGGTTTCAGTATAATCTAGTAAGTTCAACGAGTCGTTAATTCAAATTGGATTTCAGGTCTCCCTGGGCGATTCCTGGGATGTGGCTATTATCTCTGGGTCTAGCGGGTGCTCGTCAAAGAAGTGAAGGCAGCCTCTCCATCCCAGTCGGATTACGTGTAGGGGTAATTGCTTCCAGTTTCATCTTACAAAAAGGTGACTTTCTAACCTACAACCCAAACATTCCTCTTTGGCTAATGGGAAGTCCTTCATTCCAACCATTTAGTGGGGTGGTGGGTTTTGTTTTCTCCATATTATTTGCAATAAGTCTCTATCCAAGACAAAACTATAGCAAATAAGAAACTGGGAAGGACAATGCAGGAATAAACAGGCAGTATATTCGCAATTTGGAATGGGTTTTGAAGAATTATGTAGCATAAATAGTGATTGTGATCCTGGTTTTAGAGTCTTGTGCTAGGGGACCGCACAAGCGCATAACTTAGTACTGTGAAGAGTAAACAGGGAGATAAGTAGGAGACTGAAAGATTGTGGTGCTGTTGCTTAAATGTTGGAGTTCTATGCAAGGAAGGCACTAATTACAGTGTACAGTTTGTTAAATTTAGGATTTATTATGTACAATACAATACAATACTGAAAGAAAGCTGTGAAGTTTCATACATCAATAACTAGCAATGTTCCATATATGACTTGTTTTTAGTGACAAAGTGGGACTGAAAAATTAGGCAATTTTGGAGTGAGTCACAACTGAAAGTGGCATTCATGCCCCAAACCAAGACCTTTCATGCACTCTTTGGCCAGATATTAAGCTTTGAGTATTAAATTGTATGGTGAATTAGGTTGACAGATATTCCATTGATTTGGCATTTGTACTAAAAAGCTTAATAAACATGTTAGAGTAGTACAAAATAGTTGGGTCTCTTTGGCTTGTATAAGATGATGTTCATCACTCTTTGTTGTTAGAAGAAAGATGATTACTAGATGCAATAATTGTGAAGCAGAAGTCACAATTTTTACTGGAATTGAAGTGCCAATAACCCAATTCAGACATTACAGGAAGGATGGGAAAAAATAGAAAGGAAAAAGCTATCTCTTCCCAATATCAAACAAAGATTCTTATTATCAAAACCCAGGAAACCTCCACTTGAACAAAATCCCAATCCTTCCTCTTTTTTATTTACTCATGCACTATAACTTCACTCCTCAGCCAGAGGAACAGCTTCAGCCTGAAAATTAGCACCACAAAACAAAACCATAAACATAGTGTTTCTACATACAATTATGCAAATGTTCAATCACAAATCTTCAAAAAAAAATGCTTACCAATTTGCGGTACTTGAGAGCATAAAACATTTCAAGGTATCGCCGGCTTTCAAGGCGATCAAGTTTCGAAACATGCTTCCAGAATCCATACACTCCAGTGAGTGTTAACAGCCTCTCAGAGTAAATTTGCCATGTATACCTATCAAACAACACCAATATCATGAGTCTCATAAGTACATATTTCCAAGAGTTGTAAATAAAGGGATCCCCAGTTTTGCTTACTTCTCGTTGATACGCTTGAGTCCTCCCTGGGAGATCTCATCCCAGTGCGATGGATCTTCCTTGCACTTCTCAAAGAACCCAACCAGAGTCTCAGCTGCCTGATCACCATGGTACGGATCAATGTGGAACCCGGACTTCCCGTGCACAATGATCTCAGCTGGACCACCGTTACATGTTGCGAATGTTGGCAGCCCACAAGTCATGGCTTCCACAACAGTTAATCCAAATGCCTCGTATATCGCTGGCTGCACAAAAGCTCCCTTTGTGTCACAAATGTAGCGGTACAGCTCACCGTTCCTGACCCGGTTCATCTGGGAAGAGATCCATCTGAACTGCCCATTTAATTTGTATGTTTCAATGTGATCATACATCTTTTTCATTTCCGATTGCTCTTCCAAGTCCTTCGATTCCTTCCTCCGGTCACCACCAACCACAACAAGGTTCACCAATTCCCTCAGCTTAGCATTCTTGCCATACCACTCCACGAGCCCTGATAGGTTCTTCACCCGATCCAACCTTGCCATTGTGAACAAGATCGGCTTGTTCTTGTCTTTTAGTACACATCTGTTTGATACCAATTAATCAAGGTCAATAGTTTGTAAACAAAAAAACATGTGTTTAAGCCATAAAAAGAAGAAACTCACAAGTGTTCTTCATTTTCAACAGGGCTGTATAGCAGCTCTTCAATTTCAGGATGCAAGGCTGTCAGTCTCTTTTTCTCCTCAGTGTACGGGAAATATATGCTTAGATCCGCTCCCGGGGAGACTATATTGAACTTGGGATCGAAGACATCGATCCCATGAACAACTCGGTACAGACCAGGAAGTGTGAAAGCAGTGTGGCTCTCGTATTGTCCAACCGTGTCTTTGCTGAAAGATTGAGGTTAAAACAAGGTTAAGCAATCAAGAAACAATCAACAGTGTTAAATGGATTGTATTACACGAAAAAAGCTTATTACCTTCCAGCAATTTCTTGGAAGGTGCTGGTTATGATGAAATCAGTATGGTTCATGGCAATAAGATCAGCTGTAAACTGGCATGAAAAGTGATACTTCTCGTCCAATTTTTTCCAGTAGATGTCTGAATCCGGATACTTGGTCTTCTCAAGTGCGTGAGCTATGGTACACTGGAAAAGATCGAAAGAAGGATAGAGAATCAGCAACGTAAAAAGCAGCCAAAAATCGTATAAAACTAGAGCATCAATTGCTAAGGACTAACCTGTGTAACCCCCAATTTATGTGCCAACAATGAGGCAACAATGTTGCCATCGCTGTAATTACCAATGATAAGATCAGGCTTGCCCTGCAACTCTCCAGCAATTTCATTTGCAACATCCTACCAACCAAAAGAGTCAATATTTGATCTCAAGAAAACAACTATGTAAGATTATGGGATCCATATCGTATTGAGTTTTATGTTTCACCTCAGTATAAGTCTCTAGGTAAGGCCAAACTTCAAAACGAGAGATCCATTTCCTGACAATTCCCTTCTCGGTTCTAAAGGGAACACGAAGAATATGACAATGCTCAGTTCCAAATACTTTCTCCAGACGCTGCCCGCAGGTTGTTCCCACTGCGTCAGGAAGGAGCCGAGTGATCTGTGTATGACAAACATCATGAGGCAACAAAGTGAGACTCTTCTGCATCAGCAAGAATAAAGAAGAAAAAAAAACTGCCCAAAATAGTGATACTTACAATGAGGATTTTAGGGGTGATATCAAGGCCTTGTCGCTTGATGCGATTCAGCATTTCACTCTCCAAGGCACGGACTTGATCCAAAATGTACACAACCTGGCCACCAGTGTCCGGGTAGCCCAAAACATTGTCCTGTGCGAAGTAGCCGTGGGGAGAAAGAATTACAACATTGAAGACCATGGGAATCCTGCCAAGGAACTTCTCGAGAGTGCACGCATCAGGAGCCTCAAGAAGGTCCAAAAGAAGTTGAATCATTTCTAGCACATGCTCGGCATTGTCACCCCAACCTCTCTCCAAACCAATCTCCTGGAACTTATGCTCAAATTCGGAATAGGGTGTTTCTAGCTCAAGTGTAGTTAAATATTCTTCTGCTTTCCTCAGAACATATTGCAGAGCATTTAGGTCATGAATTCTATCGTTCACCATCATTGTCTGCAAACCATCAAATATAAGCCAATAAGACCAACAGTGTACACAATGGCGCAGCTAGGGGTAGGCCATAGTAGGTAATGGCCCACCCAAGCTCGATAAATAACAAATCTTTAAAGATTTAACTGATATTGATGATATGTTCAGTAGCGAGTGAGGGACCTCTTCACGAGGCCCGAATTCAAATATCACAGGGTTCAAACAAATTGCAAGATTTTACCTTTCCCTTATAGCAGTGAACTTTGAGAAACTCAAGCAATGGGTGCATGCTCTCCTTGTCATGGAACAACTTGGCCGAAAGGTGGCGATTGAGGAACTCGACGCCATTACCAATCGACTTGGAAAGAGTCGGGCGAGGTAAAGACGCGGTGAATGGTTCAAAATCTAACTCAAGCACAAAGTTACCATTTTGGCTGCACACACACATAATAACATAGTAAACAACAAGATCTTCCACATAATCAACCAGATCACAGCAGATTCAAACTCAAAATTACCTTCCATCAACAAGTTCCTCTTTGAAGTGCAGGTACTCAGCCACAGTGAGCTCCTCGACAATGAGTGCGTGGACATTGACACGAATGTACTCCCAGACCCCGGGCCTGGGGCGAACAGCTAGAGCTATCCATGGAGGCAAAACAATTGCTTCCTATACCAAACAAAAGAAACACAACACACCATTTAATAAAAAAAGAAACATATCAACACCAACAGCAAAAAAGGAAGAGGAAAACAAAATTGAAGTCATTAATTAACCTGTGTGGATCTCAAAACTTCTCCAAAAGCACCTTCCAATAGCTTTTGCCTGTTCTCTTCAGAGATGGCTTCAAACTCAGCAATAAGCTGGTGGTGTTGCAGAATTCCCTTTCCCTTGGCATCAACCCTACAATTCCCAATCAAATTTGAATTTATCATGATCAGCATGTTCCCATAGAAGAACATAAACAACGGTAAAAAAAAATGTTACCTAGAGAGGAAGGCCAAAATGTGGTTGCGCTGAGCCAACAGAGTCTCGTCCAAGCGTTCCCGGAGGCTGTGAACGCGAGTCAGAACACGCTCCGCCATGGCTTCTTTGTGAGCAATTTTTGAGACAAAAACCTTAAAAACTTCAAGAAACACAAAAATCAAGTGGTGAGTGGCATAACCAAATTATCCAAAACCCTTCTCCTTACAAAGACAGTGGATAATGATAGAAAGTCAAGATCCAACCAAAAACAAAAATTGTTCTAAATGATCTGACAATATGGTTGAACAAATTGTTCGGTACTAAACTGAGACAGAATATATATAAAACATCCTCTGTATTTTCTCAGGCAAAACCTTTTGGTTAGAAAATTTGATTTTGGGTTTTTCTGCCAAAACCCTTTTGAAAAATCAACAGCATGAAATAAAAAATTAAAAAAATAAACCATAACAGTGCTTGATCTGGGAAAAGCTGGCTATGATCTAACTGAAAGTCTGAAACAGAGCTTTAAAAACTAAAACTTGTAATGCAATAGATATGGGAGCAAGAAAATGGAAAATATACAGACAAAGAGAAGAAGGAAATCAAAAACAGAAACCACCATGACTTACTGAAGTCAAGAAAGAGAAGTGACCAAGAAACAGAGGTGTGCTTTTCTACACCAAAACCTGGCCGAAATTTATAGAAAACGAGCACAGCTCTCGACTGAGGTCAAATCTATTACCGAAAAAACTGGGGGTGAGGGGGGCAATTTGGTAATAAGCAAACAATTTCACTATTTGTGCAAAATTACAGAACTTTGTGCTGAAAGAACCCAACAATCAAAGCGAAAAAAAATTCCACAAAGAGCAGCGAAAATCAGTGGAAGGTGGGGCCTGTAGTGATGGTGTCATCCATAGCTATGAAAATTTTAATTTACACTGTGGAATGCAACAAACGGAAACAGAGCAACCAAAAAATTGCATCTTTGACGAATATTCCACAGAACAAAGCAATCAATCGCAAGTGAAATAAAATAAAAATGTTACCTTTGAACAGAAAAGATAGGTTGAAGATCAAAGAAACAGAGTAGAACAGAGTGATCTTGAAAACACTAGATTGTGGACGAACAAGAAGAAGAAGATCAAGAAGAGAATTGAAAATGGTGATGAGGAAATGGTTGTGGCAAGAGACTGTTTATATACCAAAAAAAACAGAGAACAGAGAGGAAGGTGACACCATGATCGTGGTTGGGCTCAGTTTTTGTGACAAAACAACCTTCACCTTCCTGCGGTTTCATTGTTCCTTTCACAATACCGCTTTTCTCAGCTTTACTTTTGCTCTTATTTTTTAGTACTAAATTACAAATTGGGTCGATTTTACAATACAAAATCAAATCTTTGTTGCTATTATTATAATCTGATACTGCATTTATAAATCCTCTCGTTTACGAAGGTGGCGGGCTTTCGCGATAATGTAACACGTCGCTGTTTAAGGGTATTTTTGTCATTTTAGAATTTTCAGGGAGGTTCATTGGGCCACGTGGCGTAAGGAGACGGAGGATTGTGACTGGGCAAGTATTGGACCCACTGTACACGTAGACTGAGTGGGGGACAGCTGAAATGAAGTTGGAAGCTGATTGGATAATCTTACGTGGCACAGACAAATGTACAGGGGCAATAAATCCGTACTAAAGCTGATGAGATAGCATAAAGGAATGTCACATCATCAACTTTAATCATTTCAAGCCAGAGTTTGTCTATAAATTATAAAATTTCATTCATTAGCTAATAATAGTAGCTATTAATATAACAATCACAATTATATATATAATTGTGTTAGTACAATAGATAAGAGCTTTATATGTATACAATTATGATCTAATTCTTTTAGCTAATTTCGGCATAGAGTAGTTGAAAAATCACAAACTTATCTTCTTTCTTTCTTTAAATTGCAAGGCTCTTTTTCATTTTGATAACCATAACCATCAATCAAACATATATAGTCCAAGATCAATTACGTACATATGAACAACATGCATAAATGATTTATGCTAAACGTTCAGGTAATTTTTTATTTTATACTAGAATTTTTTTTTGATTTAATCTAATTGTAAGTTGAACTTATATAAGTTTCATGATTGTGCAAGTGCTAACTCGGTAGCTTATGGCATGGTCACGGTGTTATATATATTTCTCTTCATACATGAATGTTGTTGGATTCATGTAACTATTTGGACTTGATTATGATACATTCATAATTATAAAATTTAAATTTTATGGGTAAGCTTATTACAATATACATGTAAAGATTCACTAATGGATATATGGAGATATTCTACTCTTCCTACAAATCTTTATCAAAATATTGCAACGAGGTTAGTAGCTATTATTTTTATTACATTTTGCGTTTCACAATTATAAATCCATGCATGAAAAAAAAAAAACTTATGAATCCTAAATGACGGTCCCATTTTCAAATGATTTTTTTTTTTTGTAGATTCTACATGCTTTGATTCTTAATTTCTTCACTTTTCAATTGTGAAATGAATTCATTCATGTCATGTTGATGAATTTGCTATGAAACATTTATCATTGTGATGTTTCATATGGAATATACAAGAAATTTTCTATTAATCAAATAGGCTCACATCATTGTATGATTATTTAGAAAAATCACTTAATCTATTATGTAATTAGCGTTTAATAAATCATTTTTATTGTATTTTTTTGTGCAATAAAAAGATTAGGTTATATTCAATTATCTAAAAACAATCTGTAATGGACAAACATAATAAGTTTTGTTTTTATTTCAATATGATAAAATGACATCTTAATATTAATTTTTGTTGGTTCTCACTTCTCATTGATTTATTCTTTTGTTTTGTGCCATATTTTATTAACGAAATATTGACATTTATTTTAAAAAGATTACTTATACGGGCTAGTTAAACATAGAGGAGCTCTTATCTTGAAAGAGATTGTTATCCGATCCGCATCAATCAAGATGCATAAAGAAGCTAAGGGAGGTTTTACAAATGACGAAAGTGCAATTACAAGTTGTTATTGGATAATTTCACTATTTGATTGAGGTATAGCCATTTAGGGTGTATGGTAGATTAATAATTTGTATTGACATAAGATTCACCTTTAAGTAATTTGATAGTGCAACTTATATGTATATTGAAAGTCATGGATGTATAAAAATTATTTTCTATTATAATTAATGCAATTATTTATTTATTCAAATTGTAATTTGTTGTAACTGACTAATGCTAATTTAGTGATGCAATTTTATCCTTTAGTTGAATATGTGTGTATATATTATGTTTAAAATTAACCTCCATGAATAATTATAATAATGAATAACATTTAATATAATAATAAATATTTCTCAAATAATGACTATTAGTCTATTTCTATGAATTTTTTCGTCGGTTACATGTACCCACCAATTTAATACTATAATTAATCACTAATAATATTTAATATACAAATAACATTTTATTTAAATTTATGTCTCTTCATTTTCGGTCGGTTACATATATCATCCTTATTAATTAATAATTTAAAATAATAATTATTATTATTCCCTTAACTCTTCATCAATCACTTCCCTTTGGTAATTATCTTATGTGAATAAATATTATGTGTTTTTGTATTGTTATGTTATTTCATATGCTTTTATTTTTTCTTTCAAAATTAAATTTTTTACATGCATATATATCATACAATTTCAAAACAATGTAAATTAACGTTGAATTGTAATTGTTTTATATTTAAAAAAAAATAATTGTGTAAACCGTTTGTTGTATTGCAATAATTATTTGCTAACCCGTGCAAAGCAAGGGGCGAATGACTAGTATAATTAATTATGATTAGAAGAATATCCAATTGCAAATTAAAAAAATAAATATTGCATTGGTAGAGGTTGGTGGATGAAGGTACAAGGAAAGGTAATTCGGAATCCATTGGGCGGAGCCATTATGAGGTTGTGGTTTTGATAATCAGACTCTGGTTTTTGATAATCAGACTCTGGTTTACACACGTAATAAATGATTATATTTGACAGTCGTGAAGTTTTTTATATAAAACAAATAAAAATATTTTTAAAATCACAAAAAGACAAATAAATAAATAATTTAAAAATACAAAAATAGTTTTAAAATACAAAAAAAAATATATGTGGGTCTATATTATTACACTCATTAGAGTGTAACCATTGTAATGCTAGATGTAATAAAAAATTGTGAATGATGTGTCAATCTCATTACACTCTCTATAGTGTAAACCATTGGAGATGCCCTTATTATAATGTTATTGTATGCATTTTGATTGCATTTGATGAATAAAATAGACATATGTCATGTGCAATCATTACATTATGTGTGCAATATATATTACATGGTTTATAGATATTACACTCACACGAGATATAATATGAGTGTAATGCACAATTTTTTATGCTATTATACTCTTATAAACCACTATTGGAGATGCCCTAATAATAGTGGGTCTATATTATTATATTTTAAGGTATAAAACATTAAAAATTTAAAAAAATTAAAAATAATGTAATAAAGTGGAACTTGTAGATCCAAGCTATTCCACTATTAGAGTGTAAACCATTAGAGATATAAAACGATCATATTTATATACGCGGAGATAAATCAAACATAACAATCCAATTTGTTATCGAGACGGGTCAAACAGTTTAAATGCTTCAAATCTTTTTAAAGTCTCGAATTCAAGTCTTATTTGTTACGGTATGAGGTGAGTGATTTTAATTATTTAGATTTATAGGGAGAACTACCCTTATTCGTTGGCTCAATACTTATTTATGTTTAAATAATGTACTGTAATATAAAGAGTGTGTATTGCACTGACAGCTAAAAATATCAACTTTATTATTAAAATTTTACTTTAATCATATATTTTTTCAATATGGGACCATAAGTCCATAACCCTACGGTTTCTAGTCCCTTTAGCCGCATAATTCTGCAGGATATACTTGTATGACTTGCATTGGTGGATGTTGCAATTTGGACAGGTTGTTTTTGGGTATGCATGGAAAAATTAGGTTCATATTTAATTTCCGGCATGAATTAGCTTACTGACCACATTTAATTTGGGTGGGGCTTTTTTTTTTCTAAACAGTTCATTGAGCAAATGTTCATCAACAGTAAACTAGTTTAGGAGCCCTCACATGTAAAATTATTAGTGTTGGAAACATGTGATGAGCGGAGGATCGAGTAACGCAGTTCGGCACGGCCGTGCAATGTTTAGTCGAAACTGGACTTATGTTTAATTGTGCACGACCCTGTGCACTATCCTTCACAAATGTCGCACGACCATGTTGAAATGTTCATGTCCCGTGCTCTATTGTTGAGTATGATTTGTTTTGTTATTAGCACGACTAGTGCTATTTAATATTTTAAGAAGCACAACACTTGCCAAGTGTTTGATTTTGGCACTTCTTGATTTTTTTCACAAATTCTTTACTAAAAGAATTTGCGTACTCAACTAATACGTCACTATTTTGAAAAATAATAAAAACATAATAAAATGCTCAAGAAAAGATGGAAAATATAGAAAATAAGTGCTAGATAGAGAGTAAATTGGGTACTAGCTAAAATCCACTCGTCATATATCATTAGAACATGTCACATTTCCTAACAAACATTTTGTCATCAGCGCGGATACTTGGCCAACAGTTACCGCTGCGTAGAATTTTTAACTAAGGTGTGCGCCTTCTAACTGCTTCTACATATTCTTTATGTGTTTCGTTTAAGGTTTGTTTCATTCGATGGCTAGGAACACAATATAGGTATGGTTCGGTAAATGATTTCTTATAGAGATTATTATGTTCTTTGAACATTATTACATAACATATTTTGTCGACATGCATCATCTAAATTCTTATAGCTTGGTCTCGTCCATCCATGTCATCTTACTGTCGATGGTCAGTATGTCTATGATGGTATTAGTGTTTTGTCAGTCTATGATTTTTGGTCTTGTTTAGCAACACTTATAAGCCTGCAAAAGTAGCTCCACACCCACTAAAATGATGTTAAATCATCTCAAAAATCATATTTTATCTCTTTACTTTGTAATGATGGAGAAGTGGGAAGAATAGTTATTCTTTACTTTTGTCGAATAAGTAGAGAGAGAAAACTCCTTGACACACATTTGTAATCATGATAAATAAAATATTAATATAAATAATATAAAATATTACTTTCTTACTTTTATTATCAAACGATAACAACTTGTAAACGTGCTTTTAAAAGTTACTATTACTAAAATTATATTTTACTTTTCAGTCCCATCCTTTACATACATACTCAAGTACAATATATCTCACTAATATAAGTAATAATTAATTAATAAGTGACAAATAACGATGTAAAGTTAAATAAATTATTTTACATATATTCTTAATTTATACTAGTATAAGAAAAACTTTTCAAAACGACAAATATTATGAACATACGTTGTATGGTAAGAGATAATCAAAATGACATTATAGTGGACCATAGAATCATTCCTAGGATGTAATGGCATTTAATTAAGTTACAAGTTGTAATATGACCATTGACCAATGATGACTTGCCCATTAGTATATGATTTGGCCAAGAATAATACCTTTTTGAGCTAGAAAGAATAATTGTAGGACTTTTTCTTCTCTTTTTGAATAGTTGATTTGTTGGTGTGAAATTAAGCCCATCCTTTGAAGATTGGAAATGAAATGAGAGGAAGCTTTATCTGTCCAAAAATGCATGCACTCTTTAGGAATACAGAATTTAAAACTATACAACACTTTTCAACTTAATTTACAGGGAATTGCCTCACATAATGTGGCAATTATAGATAATTAAATTTGAATATTATAAATCATAACGAATTGTCTCATGTTAAGGTTGTTTATAAATAATTTAATTAACATCTCTTGGAAAAAAACACTTTGTTTGTTGAGACGTGTGAAAAGTTAAATCAAAACACCTATATATAACAAGAAAAAGCTAAAATCATTACATTTTTAAAATGTATAAATTTATCCTCCAACACATGTTATGCTATTGAGTTCATGATGAGCTGTGACTCATTCGAAACTCCCAAGTCATTTGTTGTATTTTTGTTATTTTTTATGGTGACATATATAGTGGGTGGAAAAGAGAGAACAAAAGGTACAAGTGATGGCTCAAAAACAATTTTCTTATCTTTAACTAAATAATTTATAATTTTGCTAGCTAGGATTCATCACTATTGATTTAATTTTTTATTTTTTTCTCTTAAGATTTGATGTATTGCAATAACTGTTCACAAACTTATATATAGATAACTCATCAACGTTTATAAATTAAATGTTTTTTTTTATACTTTTAAATTGATAAATGTAAATAAATATATTATAACATTGAAATATCTTCACTTTTTACACTAAACATTTTCATTAATTATAAAAAAAAATACATGAAAAAATGCACATAAATATAATACACGTGTGAATCATTCTCCAAATTTTATTCAGGAGGAATATTCACACATATATTTTATTTACATGTATTTTTCATATATTTAGTATAACTAATGAAAATGTTTAGGGTGGCGGAGAAATTCTAATCTATTGACTAGTGTGGACCAGTTAGGCAAAACAGAATTAGGGTTTTTTCGGTTATCGAACAGTGACAGTTACGTGATCATGGCGGCGGTGAACGGCACGGCAAGGGAAGCGATGGACGGTTTGGAGAAAGATTGTGCTAACCTGTCATTGGTGGAGGGGGGAGACGAGGGCCTGGTGGAGTTGGACTACGAGGCTGACGAGTCGGTTGTAGTACAGAGCACGGTGAGCAAGTGGACGTTGGTGGGTCATTTTTTGACGGAGGTGCCAATAAACTTCGTTGCTATGAAGAATATGATGGTCTTCCTATGGAGACCAGTGAAGAAGATGAATACGGAGGAGTTGTCGTATGCGGGGGATGGTGTAATAAAGTACCTCTTTGAGTTTAACCATGAAAAGGATACGCAGAGAGTACTGAACAATGGTCCATGGTTTTTTAATAGACATCTGCTGCTATGCGGAAGGGTGGGGCCTGATGTCGATCCGGTATCAGTACCGTTGTATTCATCATCATTTTGGGTACAGCTGCATGGTGTACCAATGGGGTATATGTCGGAGAGATTGTGTACTGACATAGGTAACTTGATCGGGACGTTTGAGATGACTGATAAGAATAACTTCACAGGGAGACGTAGTAGGGTTTTGAGGATTAGGGTGAGATTAGATATTCGAAAGAAGTATGGTGGAAGAGTGGCAGAGGTGGAGTTCAAATATGAAAGACTGCTCACGTTTTACTTCTATTGCGGGTTGTTGGGGCATTACGGGTTGTTGGGGCATAGCGATAAGTTTTGCGAGGCATATCTGGATAAGGCGGAGAAGGTGGAGAAGCCGTATGGGATTTACATGCGCGCTCAACCGAAACCCACGCTGCAATAAGCAGCGGCTAAATGGTTTGATGTTTGGGGCAAGAAGAAGAAGGGAAGGTCAGCAGAGCGGGTCGGTAGTGAGGGGTGCAAAGAACTGAAGATATTGGGATCGGTGGTAGTAGGAGGTGGGGTAGCGGGGAAGAAAGTGGAGGAGTAAACCATGGAAGCAACAAAGAAGAAGATGAGACAAATGGAGGAAGAAGGTGACAGAGAGGAGGTGGAGGGCATTGCTATGAAGGTTGAACTTTCAAAAAATGAGTTAACGGCGGACTCCCGAGAGGAGATCCGCCAAGAGCAATGAGTTGCCTAAGTTGGAACTGTCGTGGGGTGGGCAACCCACAGACAGTTAACGTTCTCGGTGATTTGGTCCGGGATAAGAGGCCCAACATAGTGTTTCTTAATGAAACACACACTGTTTGAGTTAAATTGGACGGTATAAGGAGGAGGATTGGCATGAAAGATATGTTCACAATGGATAGTAGAGGGAGGAGTGGAGGTTTGGCTCTAATGTAGAATGAGGAGGTTGTTGTGTCATTACTTAGCTACTCCAAGAATCATATAGATGTGGTGGTGGACATGGAGGATGTAAGGCAATGGCATGTAACCAGTTTTTATGGGGAACCAGTTCGAGCGAGGAGGTCGGTAACATGGAATCTACTTCGCACTTTGGCCACGAGGTCGGGGCTCCCATGGCTTTGCGTTGGTGACTTTAATGATATCATGGCTAAAGTGAGAAGTGAAGAGGTTGGCCACAACCCTATTGGTTAATCGATGGGTTTAATAGCGTGATGATGGATAGTGGACTCACTGATCTTGGTATGCATGGATACCAATTTACTGGGTGTAGAGGGAGAGGCACAGATGAGTTCATGGAAGTAAAACTTGATAGAGCATTGGCGAATGATGCTTGGGTGGAGAAATTTGGAGATTATAAGGTGTGGAACTTGTCGTGTTTGACATCGGATCACTCGCCTTTATTTGTGAGACCGATGGTGAAAGAGAGACGTCGGCATGGAAAGAGATTCCGATTTGAGAATTGTTGGATCGGGGAATCGGGCTGTAGGGAGGCTATGATTCGGAAATGGATGGGGTTTGCGAGTGATGGTGTGGTGGAGAAAATTGACAGGTGCGGTAAGGTGTTAGCGGAGTGGGGAGGGCCAAAATTAAAGGAACTCATGAGGCAAGTTCGAGATGCTAGGGGGTTGGTAGTTAACAGTGGAGGGCGTGATAATGGTGATGTTAAAGAAGGCTATTTTAAGGCATTGGAGGCATATGAGCAATACTGGAAGCAGCGAGCGAAGTTGTTTTGGTTGGCGGAGGGTGACTCCAATACAAAGTATTTTCACGCGCTGGCATCGAGTCGAAAAAGAAACAACAAATTGGAGTAGCTGAAGGATGAGGATGAAGTGTGGCGTAAGGATGGCCACAGATTGGAGGAGGTAATCACACGTTACTTTGTCAATTTATTTAAATCTGAATGAGTGGAATCGGACTCGATGTACAGGTTGATAGGTCGGCGGTTGACGGAGTATCAAAATGCTGAATTAATGGCTCGATTTGACAGAGAGGAGGTTCGGTGTGCATTGGATTCCATGCACTCGGACAAGGCCCCCGGATCGGATGGCATGAACTTGACATTCTTTAAATAATATTGGGATATTGTGGGTTCGGAGGTGTCGGAAGCTTGTATTGATATAATTGCAAATAAGTCGATGCCTGAGACACTTAATGATGCGTTAATCGTGTTGATTCCGAAGAAATCGAAGCCGGAGGTAATGGGAGACTTGAGACCAATCTCATTGTGTAATATAGTCTATAAGTTGGTTGCTAAAATGTTAGCAAATTGAATGAAGAAAGTGTTGGATAGTTGTATTTCTGAGTCCCAAAGCGCGTTTTTATCCGGTCGTTTAATTTCGGATAATATTGGTATTGCAACGAAGATTTTGCATTCCATGAAGATGATGACTCAAGGCAAAAATGGAGTTGTGGCTCTAAAATGGAGAAGGCCTACGATAGGGTGGAGTGGAAGTTTGTTTTAGATGTAATAAGGGCGATAGGTTTTTGTGAGGGGTGGTTGGAGCTTATAAAGATGTGTATGACCTCGGTTAGATATCGGGTCATTATACCGAATGGGTTGTCGAAAGTGATTGTGTCGGAGAGGGGTTTAAGACAAGGCGACCCGCTATCCCCATATTTATTCATAGTGTGCGCGGAAGGACTTCTGATGCTGTTGAAGGAGGGTGAAAGGAAGGGCAAATTACATGGATGTCGGGTGTCGAGGTCGGCTCTTTCAGTTTCTCACTTATTTTTTGCAGACGACAGCTTGCTGTTTTGTAGAGCAAATAAGGAGGAGGTTAAGTTTGTGAAGGAAACGTTGTCAGTATATGAAAAAACATCGGGTCAGTGAGTTAATCTTATGAAATCGGCAGTAATTTATAGTGCTAATGTTCTGGTATCTGAAAGATCTGTGTTAAGCATGTAGCTCGGAGTGAAGGAGGAGCCGGGTGTAAATGGGTACATGGGATTGCCGATTTCTATGGGGAGGAGCAAGAAGGAGGTGTTCAGTTTTATCAAGGATAGGGTGGCGCAAAGGTTGAAGGGATGGGGTCGAAAATTTTTATCTCAAACGGAAAAAGAAATTTGATTGAAGACGGTGGCTCAGGCTCTCCCGAATTATGCGATGAGCATATTCCTTATCCCGATAGATACATGTGCTGCCATTGAACGGATGATGAACTCGTTTTGGTGGGGTTTGGGTTCGAGTGATACTCGGGGGATCCATTGGAGCTCTTGGGATAAGTTGTGTAATCGGAAGTAGGATGGAGGTTTGGGAGTTCGAAAGCTTCGAGACTTTAATTTGGCGCTTCTTGGTAAGCAAGGGTGGAGGCTTATAACTCATCCGGAGAGTTTGTTAGCAAGGATTCTGAAGGCTAGATACTACCCTAAGTCATCTTTCTTAGATGCTCCATCGGGTTCTAACCCGAGCTATTTTTGGAGGAGCGTTAAAGCTGCATAAGAGTTGTTGAAGGCTGGGAGTGTCGTGCGAATTGGAGATGGAAAAAAGCACAAGAATATTCAGAGATCCTTGGCTGTTGGGGACAGAGTCAAAGAAGGTTCATTCACCGGTGCCGGAAGGATGGGAAGAGGCCACGGTGGAATGGTTGATGGAACCGGGAAGGAAGGAGTGGGACTATCAGCTACTACATTATTTGTTCTCGAGAGAGGAAAAGACTGTTGTTGGAAGAATTGTGTTGAGCAGAGGTGAAACAAAAGATGGCTGGTTATGGGACAAGGATCAAAAAGGGGAGTACACAGTGAAGAGTGCTTATCACCATTTGAGGAAGGAAGGTGAGGTGATAGTTGGGACTAGTGAAGATAAGCAGTTTTGGAGGAGGCTGTAGAAGTTTAAGTGCCCCTCGAAAGCCAAACAGTTTGTTTGGAGAGGTTGTAATAGATATGTGCCCACTCTCACTAGGTTGAGGGATAAGAGAGTTGATGTAGAGGTGGAGTGCGTGAGTTGTGGGATGGAGGAGGAGAGTCTGGAGCATATAATATTTGAGTGTCCCTTGGCTAAGGAGTGTTGGGACACGTACGGTATTGGGGTGAGATGGCAGAGAGGAAGCTCGTTTAAGGAATGGTGGAAGAAGGCGTTGGGTAAAGAAGAAGGCTGCGTCCTTGTGCTGGTTTTTATAGAGGAGCAGAAATGATAAGTGTTGGAATAATATCAGATGGTCGGTGGGCAGGGTTCTAAGAGCAGCTAAGGAGATAGCTGAGGGGTGGTTGGAGGCGCAAGGGGAGGTTGGCTCGGGGAGGAGGGAAGTCGGTAAGGAGCAGCGGTTGTCAATGCCGGAAGAAGGGGCGAACAAAATTAACATAGACGCTGTTGTGTTTTGGGAGGAAGGGAGGACTGGTATTGGTTGGGTGGCCAGAGGAGAAGGCGGAGCTTTTTGTGGAGCCTGTTGCAGGTCTCGGTTGGCGGCCATGGATGTGGAGGATGTAGAGAGCTAGGCGATCAGAGAGGCGTTGATGTGGGCACAGGCTTCGGGATGGAGGAGAGTTGTGTTGGAGAGTGATGCGGAGGGGGTGATTAAGGCATTACAGGGAGGAGTGCCTGGAGTGGGTAGTAGTGGCTTGGTATTGCAAGATTGTTTGACTCTAATCGGCTCGTTCAATAGTGTCGTTTTTTCTCATGTTAGACGCTCTGCGAACAAGGTAGCTCACGAGCTAGCTCGGCTTCCGGGTTCCATGTCAGAGAGTAGTTTTCTGTCGTTTGATTCACTTCCGGATATAGTCCGCTCATGTATTATGTCTAATTCTGAATAATATACTTAAGTTCATTTCAAAAAAAAAAAATGAAAATGTTTAGGGTAAAAAATGGATATTTCTCTATGTTATAATAT
>JAYMTA010000492.1:0-27879 GCA_036897625.1 Pelargonium cotyledonis
ACGGGCCATACACGTGGCCAAGAATTAACATGGAGACAACAAAAAATGGGTCACTAATCACTATGACCCGAACAAACCAACTATGATAACATGTTTAGTTTTACTTGGACCCAAAAGTCTAAGCTATTAGGTGGGGGTCACTAGTATATCAAGTGGTCTCAAACTTCCAATTCTTTCAACATTAGATACTTTAACGATGGGAAAAGACGCAAAAATTAGTTTCAGAGCAGTTTTTGAATTCTGACCAAATAAAGAAAATCATCGTATCTTAGGGATGCATAAATTCTCTAACTCATGTAACCATCCTCATTTGCATGCTTTGAGGTTCAGTTACTAAGAAGTAGGGTTTATCTTGCAACTAATATGTAAATATTGGTATCAGTTCATATGAACAATGACTACACAAATAGCAATGCACGTTGAGCTATTCTAACAATTTTTAATGGAATTGAATCACCATTTTAAGACCAAATAGAACAATAGAACTCCAGACGTGTCAGACTTGCAAATTCAGCTTGACATAAAAATTAAGTTCACTCTCCATGTTTTTCAAGTGAAAAGTTTAAAATTTTCATCAGAACAATCGCTACATTTACCAAATGGTAAGAACACAAGTCATAACTCAAAAAACTTAAATTATCATTTCTCCCATAAAATAAAATGCTTAAACTAAATCAATGATCTAAATAGTTTGGCCTTAAGTGCTTAAAAGTAGAAACAATTTCATTCTGGAAAAGGAGTCTACTTCAAAAAGGTGTGGATCGAAATATGTCTTCTGAAAGCTTGGAAAAAATTTAGAAAAAAAAAATGCTTAATCATAAAAAATAACTTTCTAAAACATAAATTATGATATCCTTACCATTTGATAACAGATCTGAACTCAAGAAACAGGATTACTTGTAATTCTTATCCCAATCTTCTGTAATTCTAGCAGTTGATGAGCTATCTCTTGCACAAATAGTAATCCCTCGTTGCCATTCAGAAGAGAGCGAAGAGTGTGCTCAATAAAATCCTGGTTAGTTTCGAGTGTCTCTAACCTGTCATTAAGATCTGCAATTTCATTTCCAAGAGTAACCAGATCCACTTCTCTATGTCTCGTCAAACTCTTTTGTCCGTTTGTATCCCAATAATTGTTTTCTTTACAAGACGAGTCGTCAACACAAACTGAAGCATTTGATACTTCATTTGAAGATCTTCCATTAGGTAGATTTGCTTGATTATCCGGAGGAAGATCATTCTCTTCTATCTGACTGTTAAATTGTGTTCCCTCATTATTAGAAACATCTCCTTCATTGTGTCTGTCAGTCCCATCAGAAGAAAACAGCTGCAGCTTGCTCTCCATGCTCTTTAAGCATTGTGAAATGTACACCTTTTCATCTTTGAACTCGAACCATGGAAGTTCAACAGCAGGTTTGTTAATCCCTTTGTTAAACTGGGCAGAAATTGAGTTATTTTTTACATGGTCTACACTTGTATTCTTCATCGCCACATGTTCCGCCTTCAATTCAGAATTTCCCTCAGTCATATTCTCTTCCATGAGTTCATCTGGATAATTTAAACGGTAAAATTCTAGCTCTGCTTCCAAATCTTGTATATCCTTTTCTCTTTCAGCTAGGAGATCATTCGCTTTCTCCAGAGCATCTACATCGTGTTCTGCTTGTTCTTCCATCATTCTTAAGTATTGCAACGCTTCCATGTGGAGCGCGGCCTTCTCCTCTTGAAGCCTCGTTATCATGGACATTGCCTCATTAGCAGCACTTGTAGCGGCATTTCTTTCTTCTTCTAACTCCTCGTACAATGCTTTAAGTCGTCGTTTTAACCTATCAACAACAGTTTCACCCTCAGTTCCTTCCAAACATTCTGAACCGGACTCTTCAGCTCTCTCTACAGAGTGCAAACTTTGAGGCACCTGAATTCCATGAGAGTTGGAAGCATCAGCAATCGCTGCTGCACTCTGCTGGTGTGGTTGGGGATTTGTATTGTTCAACGATGTATCAGTCACTTGAACAGAAGAACGTGGCTCCGTATGTTCATTGGCACTATCAAGATCCTTTGTGGAAGGTTTTTCGGAAGCAAAACCTTCTCTTCCCTCACTACTCCCCACTGCCTCATGCACATCATTTGCATCCATATGAGCTGTCTGAGAAGGTTCGGGATCTGTAGACGCCTGATCAGCTTTAGATTCTTCTTCAGTTGTTGTATTTGTTGACATCTTCACTTCCTCATGCTTAGCGTTGGATACATGTCCAACATTGGCAACTCCGGTAGCATCTACTGCTGAAAAAAATTCAGAAAGAAGGAATCAGTTAACTACTAGCTAGAGAGAGAGAGAGAGAGAGAGAGAGAGAGAGAGTTTACACTTCTTTGGTGATGCTCCGCCAGATGGGGAAGTGGTGAGAATAGAAGCAAGATCACATGGTGCAGAAGCACTATGCTTTAGAGGGGGAGGAAAGGCATCAAGCATATATTTTTCTTTTAATACTCCAGGAGGGACATCCACAACACTAGACGATGAAGCAGCGCCTTGTATTGAAACAAGCTCGGCTATTTCATCGGAAGGATTCACCTTCTGGCAATCTTGATGCCAGTTTTTATCACCCAAACCACAACCAATGGATGCACCAGGAGCAGAAGATCTCATATTGATGATATCGCTTTCTGAAGCACATGGAACCACAGTACCTTCCTTGATCTCGCAATGATCGCGAAAAATACTATTACCAACATCGCCATCAGAGAATGGGAACTCAGACTCACAATCAGAAGTGGTTTTCATTCCACTGTATCCCGCATGAGACAAGGAGTTCAAAACTTTCTTCTCACGAGATTTAGATGCTACTGACTCAGAATATTTATCCCTACTCTTCTTCACATCTCTACGATGTAAACGGCGGTGCGTTATGCGTGGCAAAGGAATGTTGGGTTTGGTAACTCTAGCCATAGGTGTTCTTAGCAGGAACATTCTCTGGGAACTATGTCTTGACTTCCACGGCTTACTGCAGCAAGAACAACTTGGAATAAAATCCGTGTTCGCTCGAAAACCATGACCACCATGTTCTACTCCAAGTTTACCTTCCATTAACCTATGCATTTCGGGGTTCGGTTTGTTCTTTTTAGTGACCGAAAAGAGACACTCTTCACACATCTTGTAGCCATCAGCTAACTTACCATGAACTTGACAAGAAATCGAGGACGACACTTCTAATCTATGGTTGTTGCAAAGTAGACTCAAATAAAAATCAGGTTTTTGGTTGCCAAATACATGATCCAGCCTAGAGCAGAAAAGGCAAGGTGCCGGCAATTCACAATAATGTGCGAACTTGGTCACCAAATATGAAAAGGAAGCATCGATAAACAATAAGAAAATCAGAAACCATTCACAAAATGCAGACGATAAAACAGCTGCAATCCCTTGTGGGTTCCTCTTAACTCTAGCAAACGTAGCTTCATTTGCACCTTTTCTCCCCATAATCACTCTAGAAACTCATGGCGGTCCAAAATGAGAAAATCGAAATAAGTGCCCTTTTACTCCCGATTCTAAGCCGAGCATACCATTCTGAACTCAGTGCTGGAAGCTCTAATAAACTAGAGAGAAGAAACAATCAACCAATTGAGAAATAGTCAAACAAAAACGAAATGATGAGGCAATTAAACATGAAAAGAACCGAGAAAAAACAATTTTTGATTAACCAAGAAGATGAAAGCACATTTCCAAATCTAAACGAAGCTTAATTGCAATCCTCTAAAAAAAAAACCGATTGATTACACAGAAATGCAGTGTCTAGCCAGAATCAATTAAAAAATTCAAATTTTAACCAACAACATCATAAAAAATGAAAATGGTACCAACCCAAATTGACAAAAACAATGCTAGAAATCAACATTGTCCATGACAGTTTTCAATGTTCTAATCTGGAGAATCCAAACCCTAATCAGTTCATATTTCAGAATCCTAAATAAACAATTGGTCATTGTAAAGAAAATGGAAAATTGAATCATTCAACAAAGATTTGAAGATTCCAAGGTTTAAAAAAAAGGTACCTGATCCGGCCGGAGCTTGGTGGAAGGTCATCAGAAAATGGGTAATGTGAATTATGTTTGAAAAATGAAAATCAGTGAAAATGAAATTGAAACAGAGGTGGGAGAAAGGGACGAATTAGCAGAAAATTGATGAATCATTGAAAAAAGCAACACTAAATTGTTGAAGATTTTAATAATTTGGTGCGACATAGAGAAGAGAGAGCATCACCTGTATCCATCGCCATTGATATACCTCCACCAAATCAGGTACAACATCACCTCCACCTACAACCATTGTCAATTTCATTATCTCCTACCTTGTTTCCATCTCTCTTAATTTTTATTTTTAATTAATTCTACCATACTATTAAATGGGTCACCTAATTAACAGTAAGTTTAAAGAAAGAGATTTTTTTTAAGGAAGGTGTTTTGGGTTAAGATGCATGCAATTAGAATATTCACACACACAAAAAAAAAAAAAATCAGTTGTGATGTTATATAATCAATTAATAGTAGTACCCGCTCCAATGATTTGTGGATGCGATACGGATCAATTTATCTTGTATCTTGACTCAGAGTCTTAGTCAATAAACTATGACTGAAACTTTAGGCATTAAAAATATTATATATTAAAGATCACGTATTAGATCAATCTGATTTAAGTTAAAGTGACTAGCGGCTTACCCGATAACTTGTTGGAGCTGGGTGTTCGCGTTTGTTTGGCCTTAAATGTAATATTAGAAATCAATCCCATATTGAACTGAAAAAGACAGCGACGGAATGTCTTTTCAAAAGTAGACCAAGTACCAGACTAATTAAGATCTATCCAAAATCGATCCAAGAACATAACCAATTTGAATGTGAATGATCCAAATCAAGTCGAATTAGCAAAACGATGATGCTTTTACTAAGTTAGGTTTTAATCGCCAATAATATATTTAGAATATAGACATAAATCAATATCAAGTTAATTTATTTTGTTGTTTATCGAAGACCGAGAAGAACCACGCATCCACTTGCTGAGTCCTGGACCGATACCCTCTCCCCTGATACTTCAGCCACTCGAATTTTCGCAAAAAAATAAAAAAGAAGTCACACAATAGAACCAATAGGAAAGATAGGATTGAAATTGGATAGGGGCCGCGCGAACGCAGGCCCCCACTAGCAAATTATGACGTAGGCTCCGCCACTTGGGCAGACCATAGATAAGCACCCCTCCTTTGTGCAATGGAGGTCACTGATCTAGGTCATGGGCCTTCTTGATCGCCCATGTAACCGCGTCCAGGTAAGTGCTGTTCTCTGTGGAGCCCATCTCATATTTATAGGCCTCTTTCCCATTCCTCAACTCTCCTTCCTCCGATGTGGGACTCTATTTTAAACCAAAAACAACTTCCACAGTGCATCTCCTTCGCATTTGTCAGTCACTAAAGGTGTGTTTGATAATTGCATATTATTGGCTTCACATAATAAGTATATTATGGGTTTTGAGGATCAAAAGAACATCAAATTTGTCTTAAAATGTGATTGACTGACATGTTGGATAGATTTGTAAATATTGGAGTGAATGCGGCTTTTGGGTTGATAGATAGTAAAGTGGATGTGCTTGCTTGGCCACTATGCTTTTTGGGAGTGCACCTTGAATTTGATTGAAAGAATATATTCATAACAAGTAGATGCACCTTTTTCTTCTTTCCATTGAGCCGACAATTCCCGATTATGTGTTACATGATCCAATATAAGCACGACACGATAATAAGTACAAAACACGTGTTTGATATATTTTACACTAAACGAGTTTTGTTGACCGTTGACATTAACACGACCCAACATATGCTAGACACCAACCTATGAGCTTGTTTGGTCTAGTCACCTTGTTGGACTGGTTGACTGTATGACTGAAAGGACTATATTACCCCTTACATGTTCTTGAATTTTCGGTGCGTACTTCTGTACCAATAAAAAGAAAAAAACTTGGTTTTTCCATACCCACCATAGCTTTTTGTGGGTTTTGTCTTTTGGTTCTCACACTCTCAGAGCATCATCGTCACCAGATCATGACTCTGAGAACTTCAATACCAACCCACAGGACCTTCTCCAACTCCGTCTTCACCCAAAACCCTAACCCAATCCACTGCATTTTCCCGCCAGTTCCTCGATCAAGCTCCGTCTTCAGCTGCAAGGGAATTGGAATTTCTACCCCGAAACACCGCCCTAATTCACTGAGCTCCTCTAATGGCTCTGTGAGGGACGTGAAGCTGAGGAGCGAGAGCGTCCCAGTTAAAGACATCGATGTCTCTACTCTCGGAAATCTTTGCGTCGATATTGTGCTCAATGTCGCCCAATTGCCTCCGGCGCCATTGCGCGAGCGAAAAGCTTACATGGACCAGCTCTCAGCATCTGCACCTGATAAAGTCCGGTTCTTTCTCTTTATCTCTTTTTGTTTAATTCAGTGCAAGGAGCTTTAGTGTGTGAAAAATGCTAGTTGTGCTTGATTTTCAGTATGGGTTATGTAGAGTGAAGTGGATGCTCATTAGAATGGTGCTTTTGTGTCAGTAGGAAAGATAGTTGTTAACTATGACATTTTGTTTTTTTATGCCAATGAATTTTGTAGCAAACTGTTTAGTAGATAGGTATGGTGATGCTGTTTAAACTAGGTGAAAACTAGTACATTACATAACATCTTGCTAAACTGTGGCCAGTAAGCTGATATATGCAAGAATGACTGTAGTGAATCCAGGAAGTTGTGTTTGGAACCACAGTATGCTTCTAAGGAAGTAGAAGTCTTAGGAGAGCCTGAAATCACTTTTAGCAATACAAGATACTGAAGTTGTGATTCCATTAGTGAACCTTGTGTGTGTGTGCGCGCTTGTGGGGGTGCATTAGTTTATGTCAAGCGATGAAATGATTGGATGGGTTTTTGTTCTCAATATGGTGTTACTCCATGAAGGAAAAGCTTGGGCCGTAAGTGTTGCCCCACTGCATTTGTCTTTGGAGGTGCCATATGATATCTCACATTGAAAGTAGGGGTATACATGTGATGGGGAATTAAAGTATTCTACATTGAAAGAAAGTGAAATCTGACATCACCTGATATACTAGTTGGACCTTGCACATAATAACTCATGCATTTGGGTTGGAGCAAAGTTTGACACCATCGATGTTTTGCCAAACATTCATGCATCCTATTACTGACCTTTGGGAAGCAGTTCAATGATATGAAAGGGTCACGATATTGTTGATTGTTTTGTCAAATAGGCAGTGTTGGTGGAGTCTCTGTGTTTGAGTTTGCAATTTACTAATATGGTAGTTCGCTTGTGTTGTTTATAGAAAGATTGTCTCTTTCTATTTGACAACTGTTTATTTGAACTGTTTAGATTTTGGAATTTGATTATGATGTTCATTTAGAAATATTGGGAAGCTGGTGGGAATTGCAACACGGCTATAGCAGCAGCAAGACTAGGACTTCATTGCTACACAATTGGCCACGTCGGTCAGGAAATTTATGGGAAGTTCCTCTTAGATGTTCTTCATGATGAAGGGATAGGTATGGTTGAGATGAATGAAGACACTAATGTTGCTGACATTTCTAGCGCTTCATTTGAAACACTTTTATGCTGGGTTCTCGTCGACCCTATGCAAAGACATGGCTTTTGCAGGTAAAATAACTGAACACAAAGCGATCATTTTCATGATTATGAGAAAATTATAACCCCTTCGTCCCTTAATTATCCGTTTCTTTTGTGTGTTATGCTTTGTTAAATGATTATAACCATTGCCCTCTTCACCATCTGATTGGGTGTGGCATTTGCGTTTTTATCAGCCGAGCTGATTTTACTGCGGAGCCTGCATTGAGTTGGATGAACACGTTATCTAGGGAAGTAAAGATGGCTATCAAACAGTCAAAAGTTATGTTCTGCAATGGCTATGGCTTCGATGATCTTTCCCCAGACATGATAATCTCATCTGTAGAGTATGCTGTCGAAGTTGGGACATCAATCTTTTTCGATCCGGGACCACGTGGAAAGAGTCTTTGTTCGGGCACATTTGAGGAACAAAATGCACTTGATCAGCTTTTGAGGATGAGTGATGTTCTCCTTCTAACCTCCGACGAGGTTTGACTTTGAACTGTACAAATACTACTACTATGTCCTTCTTTTCTTGGTGCATCTATTTTTGTTTTAATAAAACCATGTCTCTACTTGCTATCTTTTTCAAGTCACTTGAGCGCTTTCTGTATCTGTTTTCACTGTTCTACTACATGTGTTCTTGTTTTATCATTATATAATTGTTTTCCTAATCCTATGTACTTATATTCCAGGTAGAACTGTTAACTGGTATAAAACACCCAATACTAGCAGGGCAGGAGTTGCTGAGGACAGGGGTTCGGACAAAATGGGTGATAGTGAAAATGGGTGCGAGGGGTTCAATTCTAATCAGCGAATCAAGTATATCTTGTGCACCTGCGTTCAAGGTAACTACTCATAGTCTTAAATCATATTTGGATATGTTTCTCATGCACGATGTCTCCAGACTTGTTTTTCAACTTGTTTGATGCTAGATGTTAATAGCCATTTCTGGACTTGGTTTTTGATAAAGCAATATAACGATTCTGGGGTTATTTATTTTATTTTAAAGTTACTGGTCATGATCACTTCATCATGTTAACAGATTCTACAAGAAAAAACTATGATGATTTGTGAAGGAACTCATATTTTAGACAAGAAATGTTAATTGTTCTTTGGAAATGTGGATCAGGTGAACGTTGTTGACACCGTTGGGTGCGGAGATAGTTTTGTAGCTGCTATTGCATTCGGTTTCATCCACAACATGCCATTGGTTAATACATTAGCAATTGCAAATGCAGTAGGTGCTGCAACTGCCAAAGGTTGTGGTGCCGGTAGAAATGTAGCGACCTTGGAGCAAGTAATAGAACTCCTAAGGGCATCAAACCTCAATGAAGATAAGAAATTTTGGAACGAACTACTTGAGGAGAATGTCGATGTTCAGGATATTACATTTCTCTCAGAGATGGTCGTAGATGGAAGTAAAAAACGGCTAAACTGTGTTTCCCTGCAAAACGTGGTCTCACAACTACTGTCTGATCTTGAATCTGCACGTTTAGCCAGAACAACGCCATCTTGAGCGGGATTATGACAAGGCAGTAAGTTTTTAACTCTGAAGCTGATGTCCTAGGAACTAATAGACTAGATTCTTGGTTCTGTTTTCATGGGATTGGGACAACACGTGTTTGTTTTGATCTCTGAGGAACCATATAGCGAGATATAAATACTAATTTGGGAACACATTGGTTCAGCAAGAGCTTGTTGTAGCTTAAGTTTTGTTGAAACACATTGGTTCAGCAACACATGTTTGCTGAGAGGGTTCCTCCAAGGCAGCTTTCCTTGCATTCAAATATGTAAAAGATTTTAAATTTTTTTGTGCATCTATAGTTTATTTGCCTATGTTGTATTGTGAATTTTACCTACATCCTTGCAATGCTAGATTCTTCTTTTGAATTTTCTTGTTTATGATGATGAAAAAATAATCTAAGTTTGGCTCTTTCTTTGGCCTCAGTTCAGCCTTGTACCACAGATAAATTTGCAAGCATATAATTTCAGATATAATATTTATATTAAAATATTTAACATTTCAAATGATGAATATAAATCATATTTAAGTTCTTAACAAAATAATTGTAAATATATATATATTTCTAATGAAAGACACTTGTTTTGAGACGGATAAAATATATGTTATCCATACCAATTAATTCAAAAGTTAAAACCAAGTAAGGGTTCCAAAAGGATTAATCCACAGCTTCTCAATTGAACAAAGCCAATCAAACTGCAACAATGTCCTCAGTCAAAGTAGGAGCAAGTTCTAACCAAGATATAACATTCACCAATTCTGAGCCTAATATAGCATTGAGCATGTTTCTTTTTTCATAAGAGAAATGTACCACTACAGATTGAAACATTGAACAATATGCTAATATAAAACAAAATTTAATCTCTCAATATCCATAGTTATTGCCGTACACTGGACCATAGTCCCCAGCAGGTGGTTGACCTCCATGACCATAGTCTCCGGCAGGCACATGGCCATAGTCTCCAGCAGGTGGGTGGCCGTAGTCCCCGGCTGGTGGGTGGCCTCCATGACCATCAGCATTGCGTGGAGGGGATCCATACATAGGACCATGACTAGCATAAGAATTATATCCTTGGTTCATAGTTCCACCGGTAGGGTTGTTCTGCGGGGTACTTGCAGCTTCCGCTATGACATTCTGTACAGTGACAATGAGGGACGTTACAGCCAATCAATTGCAAAAAGTATTATCATGCAGAAAAAGAATGAGAACTCAACAAAGCAAAATGTAATTGTTGGTTATTATGTTCAGACACATTGTGATCCATAGGCGGTAATGAGTTTCTCGGTACAACAAAGACTGATGGGTTGTTAACAACAATACATAGTAATGGCCCATGCAAGGAACTCTAAGAAAAAAAGGGCCGAGCTGCACAAAGATAGCTCTCTACTTTTCCCATAACCCCTTTTCACCCCCTCCCAACAAGATTTGAACCCACAACCTCTATTAGAGAAGTGTAAAAATTGAACCATAAGGATGTCTCCATGGGGCCAATGCAAAGAACTCTGATTGACAAAGATAGCTATACCGGCATTTAAATGCAAGTTGGTGAGCATATACGAAGATGTTTCCGTTTGTGACTATTACACTGCATGCATGTGGTTGACAAAGATAGCTATAATAGCATTTTAAATATGAGTTGGTGTGCATATATGAAGATGTTTCCGTTTGTGACTATTACGTTGCATGCATGTGGTTGGAATTTTTTTTAGGACAGCATTTGTACTTCAGTTACACAACATTGGTTAATGGTTACGGCATTAGTTGGGAAACAACAAATATGCATCGGTTATGGTGACTTGGTGCAGAGAATGGTTGAGATACAAATATAACAGAAATGCACCAGGTTACTCCAGTCAGGAAATACTAGGTCAACAATATAAAAACCAGACACACACACACACACTGCCAAATAAAAAAGCAAAGTAATCATAAAATACCCGTATCAGCTGTTGAGCAGTTTGTATTTGAGAAGCAGATCCAGTAATTTCAACAGTCATCTCCCCAGGCACACCCCTTGTTTCCTGTATAGCGATAGTTGCTCCACTTGTACGACGTATATAACTTATATTCGCGCCAGATGTTCCAATCACAGCATCTGCATATGCCAGAGGAATTTGCATGTGGTGTGTAACCTACAAAAGAGTGAAATGAAAGCCTTAAATTAAATAATCGTGATACAATTAGAAGATGACGATACAACCAAGATCAAATCAGAGTTCTATTTAAGTATGTGACTTAAAATTAAGTAAATCCTTTGTTGGTTGATAATCATTTTTAATGCAATACATTCAAGTTGAGAAAAATATTAATCAATAAACCCAATGACTTGCATAAAAAAGATAAAAACTTTTGTCCACCTGTAACGGAACAAAAATATTTACGAGTTCTACATAGATAACTTTTCCAAATTGTCACACTGATTTATCTTTACAACCATTTTGTTCTAAATGTTTCCAAATAATCCATATTTTAACGTCTCCCTAACAGTAAGAAGGTAAAATTGTAAATAGCAAACACCATCCAGTAATTTCAAATAGGACTTGCTTTCTAGATAGAAGATATTACTATTACAAGCAAGATAGCCAGGCTAGATGGGGTACTTAAACATGTGGTGGATCTCTCCAGAAAGGATGAGGATAAAAACCTTTTGGAAACTTAAAATAAGTAATTGAGATCAAAGTTAAAACTTAATACTAGTCAAGATAAAAGTTAAAAATAAACACCTTTGAAACTACTGATTGTTGTGGTGGTATGTTTGAATGATGGAGTCCCATAGAAGCATCTCTTCCATAAGTAGGAGGGCCTTGACGAGGCTGCTTTTCCATAGGAGGCAGATCAGCAGGTGAATAGTAACTGTCAATTTGACGGGGAGGCGGCATGTATTGAGAATTAGGACCAAATCCAGGTCCGCCACCAGCATTCATTGGAAAGCTTTGTGGAGGAGGACCCCAGGGTTCTGGTGGGGCCATGTTCTGATTAGCTCGAGCATTTGGCATTTGCATCTGATAAAAAACAAATGCATGTTACTAAATAAAAATTTAACTAAAAAATTACATCTATACTTTTGATAATAATTACATTATATCACCAAATTGATGTGCACATATGAGTTTAAGCCAGTGCCCCCATTATTACCCACCTCAAATATGTGACTAAAGATAGAACTAACAAAAGATCGAACTTACTTGGCTTTCAAAAATTCCAATGACACTACGGTCAACTAAGAATTTGCGCAGATGGGTTGCAATCAGCTCAACTGCTTTGTGCACACCCGCAGGCTCCCCTTGTATCTCAACTATACTATCATCTTGCAATGCAAATAGAGGAAGATGCTCTGCAGTAAATCATTTCCATTAAATGAGTATATATATATTTTTTTTTTTGATCGGCAATAGGCACTTATATTCATGTAAATAAGATTACAAAAATAAAGCGCATTTAACACTACTAAAAACAAAAACAAAAACAAAAAAAACAAAACAAGCTCGGGAAGTGTGGAGGACAATAGGTAGTGGGATATGTGGGATTGGTAACTGTGAGCATGAATTCAAGGAGGCAAGCATATAGGATCTTGAAAGTGATTGCCAGAATAATCAACATATCTAGAGTCAGATTTGCCCCACTTCAATGCAGCAAAGAAAAGAGAATAAATGTCATGCTAAACTAAAAGCATGCTATCAGATTTTCATGCACAACAATTTAATTACAGTGAGAAAAGCAGCCGATGCACAAAGAGGATAACAGCAATGAGAAGACTGTGAAAGGAGGATTTGTAAGGATTGAGGACCAACAAAGTTTTGTGAGAAGTTGCAAAAACCACTGGCAACAGAAGCAGAATGCACACTCCAAACAAGACTCAAGGAATTTATAGGAAATGCAATTGTTTTGCAAGAATACCTGATCGAAGAACTCGTATGGTACAACCAGAAGAATCTTGCATAGTTTTTATGGTAGCTCCTTGCTTCCCAATCAAATTTCCAGCTTGAGTATCTACTACTAGAAGCCTTGTAATAACCGTGCCACCATGAGCAGGCTCACTTTCCACATCCACAATGCGCTTATGAACTCTCAGCAAGCCATCAATAGCCGGAGGAATAGGGATATCTGGCTCTTCTTTTGCAGAAACCATTACCTATATGGCCGGTGAGACAAGATGTGAACAGTCAGTTAATCTTTTGCATTTAGATGAGCAAAGCAAAGCAACGAAATCTGTTAAAGTTGTAGAGTAATTGGTTATTAGAACACTTAAACTGGAGATCATAACTTGGATGACATGCAACTTCTTACAAGTATGATTTTTTTTTTTATAACTTAGCATAGTAGCCGTATCGTGAACTCAACTCAGTTTGAATCTACCAAATAATGGATTCTAATTCCTCTAATTTGCACATCATTATCAACAAGGGCAACAAGGAAAGCTAAATCATATTTTCTACAGTTTCCACGCATCACTTACAGTTTCACAAGGTAAGCATGTGATAACATAAAAATGTCACTAAAAGTTAAAGATATGTTTATGCGTATTAGCTGTGTAAATACCATACAAGTTACATAGAGCCAATACATACTATGATAAGTATAACTCTCTTTAGAATTTTTGCCATTTTTCATTAAGTAATTTATACATGTAGAAAGTAGAATTTTAGTTTAACAAAACAACTAATGGAAGCACAACTTCTAATAGACCATCGAAAAACTTAGAGATACATTTCTAAGTCTTGATCACATATGGATGAAGATTCTTTTGTGTTACTTGATTTTTAGTCATGTTTTGGACAAGCTATTTTATCATACTTTCAAATAAGTTGCACTTGTTTAGGGATATGTAGAACTAATTTATATATATTTTTGGCAATGTCGTCACATTGATGTCAATTATGATTATTCTGCTGTAAAAAGTTAGCCATTTGTGGCAAGACACCAATGGACCAAGTTCTGAAGTTACCAGATATCAAAGCTTCTTGGAACCAATATCTGCACAAGGTATTTCTGATACTTAAGACAGCAGAACTTTCAGCACTTGTGAAGCTCAATGCTGATCCTGGGAACCTGTATCTTTCATTCTTCTAGTTGGGAGCCACTTTGATCATATATTTGATGCTATAAATTTGCGGAGAACCTGCACACACATTTTGGTTACTGTGACGAACACACCCTTTTTATATTAATATTTTATCTTGAGTTAATATTTCCAGTTTTTAAGTGTTATAATCATTTTATATTATTACCTCTACCAACTATTTTTAATTATAGATTGAATATATTTTTTATTTCAAAAAATGGTCTTTACCAATTAAGTTTATTAACCAAGCCTTAATTAACAGTGTATTAATTTGTCTTGGTGACAGATTTCTACAAAAATGACAAATGATAGTTTATGCACTGTAGCTTTCACCATGCCATGCGATAAGGAATCATGGGATTGCAATTTAACATCTGACATTCACACACATCATTCATGCCACTATCACAATTGACTGCAGATACTATCTAGATTATACAAATAACACGAAGTTGTCTTCCAAAACAACTGAACAGAACCCGCGTCATTGACAAATTAATATTATGCAATGGAAATTTGATAAAAGAAACAACATCAGAATCAGCAGGCACAAGATGGAAAAAAAAACGGAGCATGAGAGAGACATTGAAATAAAATGATAGATGCTTTGAGTGCATCAATAACAAGTTAAACATTGATCACAACAAATTCTTCCACTTCCACACTCAGCAATATACACATGCATTACACAATGGAAATAAGATAAAGGAACTTACTGCTCTTTCAGTAGTCCCGGGAGGACCATCAAGAATCTTAATTCGGGCCTTGGTTTCCTCCGTAAGTTTTTTAATGAACTCCCCCTTCCGGCCAATAATGCCACCCACCTTTTGTGCAGGAACTAACATCCGGAACACATTCTCTCCCGGCCACCCCGGCCATCTCTTTCCTCCAGTTCCAGTGCCAGTACCAGTTCCAGCTTCTGCTTCTGCTTCAGCTTCTGCTTCCACTTCAGCTTCTCCTTCTGCTTCCCCTTCTGCTTCCACTTCAGCTCCAGCAGTCTCATTCTCTACATCTTGTTTCTCGGGAGACTGAGGATTCTCCAACATTTCACCACCTGCCTCTAGCTGTTCATCAAAATCCTCCCCAGACATACTAACTCTTTCCTGATAACAACCCAACAACAACAAATAATTCAAAAACAGAACCCAATTCATCAATTAAGAAACAAAATAAGAAAAAGGCTACACTATTCACCACAAGTAGTGAAAAAAACAAAACCCCAAACTTTACCTAAACCCAAATTCGAATTTAGAGGAAATCAAAAACCCAAAAACCAACAAAGGCACCAATCCCCAACCGCTAAAAAAAACAGGAATTGGCTTCTTGATAGCTGCAAAAGATAATGATAATGCGTATCCACACATATACAAAACCCTAAAAACGAGAACTGACTGAAGACAAAATCGAATTCAAGAAATTCAGTGAGTTACATCAACTTACAGAGACGAATTGAACAAAAAATCTTGAAGAGATTGAGAAGAAAAGACGGAGGAGGAGGCTCAGGTCTCAAGCTAGGTCACGCCAAAGCTTCGTCGAGTTCGATTGTGTGCTTGACAGAGAGAACAGAGAGAGACGGGGAATTTTTATTTGGACATTTTTCTATATTTATTTATCGTCCCATGCCTCCTATTGGTTAACTATAAAATTTAACTCCAATTAAATCTTGCCATTTGGCAAAGGTCCAATCAAATCTTGCCATCTGGCAAAAATATAAATAAAAGTATAATTCTTAGGAATGGTAATTGACTCATCCTAGGGACAACGCATGGCCGTGTGTGCGGTATAAAGAGTCTCAAACTTCATATTGCTCAGTCGAGCCAAGTGAACGATTGTTCTGCATAGTTGTTCGAGGATGGTGCACGACTGTGCAACCCTTCAGTGCTGAGCTACAAATTTTTCGTTTTAATCATTTTCTTTTCAGTGTTCACATACACAGCAATAATTACGTGTTTTTAGCTTAACTACGAGAGAATCTACCAAAGTGAAAAGAAAAAATGTCTAATGAATCGATGAATTGCAAAGATTATAGCTACTTTTATAGGGTTGTTTTCAAATGCTTGATATATGGAAACATGATGCTAAATGAAAAGGCAAATTGACTTTTAAGCTGTTTTTCAATAACATTTCAATCTTTAACTTGCATAGAGATCATGATTCCATCTGTTGCTGTGTTCTAGTTAATATTATGCTACCATTTCCAAAAAGCAATTGTCCCCAAAAAGCTCAAAATGAGTCCAAAGTTCCCAATAAAGATTGTGTTTTTATTTTTGCTATCTTTCTTCACACCATATGGGTTTTGGGGCCAAGCCAAGGATTGGTTTGGGTCTTTAACCTAATATTGCTTTTGATGAATCATATGGTGGAAAACCACAATGACTTGTGTGTCCATAGGGATGTGATTGATGATCATACAAGTTTTTCTTAGCTGGATCTCATAAAATTTAAACATAAATGAACTTTTTCAAATTTTGAGTTTGACAAGGTTCACAATTGTGCGCATTAGGTGAACGGTTGTTCATCCAAGATATAACACAATTCGGTACTAATGTCAAGTAGACGAACTTGACTAGCTAGCTACCTTTTGTGTTCATATGCAGGCCTGTTCAGTTGACATGTGTAAGTCTATAGTGCGACTTTCTCTAGGTTTTAATGTCTTTTCATGTAGTATGAAGTATTTTGATTCAATCATTTTCAATGTCAAGTTTCACGATTTCAATATTTAACGTATAAGTACACCTTATAGTTCCAAGGTTTCTTTCATATCTCATGAAACCAGTAAAAGAAAAGAGAAAAGATGTGATTCATGCAACAAAATCAACAAGTATGATTATGAAACCTAAAAAGTTTGTCTAAGACACAAACTGCAAATCAATTACTTTAATTGAATTATACCACTTTTCTTTTGACCAATGAACTTTAATTTCTTTATCAAAATTGTTGGTCTTATTGTAGCTTTAGCAAACCAATCTTTGTTAAACTTGGGATTAAAGCTTGGCATCACAGTAGCAACATTGAAGAAGGCTCTAGCTCCACACACCCACCAACTTTTCTTTACCCAAGTGGGAAGCAAAAGTTTGATCCTTTGCTTGAGACTTGTGAACAAACACAATTAGGTCAAGATCAAGATCCATGAAACAAGTCACAACATAGACCTTAAACACCCAGATCCACTCATTATGGCTATGTGGGTTCAGAACTTCAAATTCTTATTACTTATATCGTGTTAAACTTAACTCAAATTTAAAAGTTTAAACCGATATGCGGATGGTTCAATAAGTATATCAAGTCTCGACAGACTCTATGTTGTTTTCCTTGCGTGCAAGTTGGATAAAAGAACGGATCTTGCTAAAGCAGACATATTACTAGACCAAACAGAAACAGTTTTGATATCTTTATTAAACTTAAATCCAACCCAAAATAGGTGGAATGTACTATCTACTATATATCAAGTAGCGACATATTTCACATTCTTAAGAACGGAGCTAAGTGTTATGCATCGAAAGAATAGACCTCCCCTAGGCTTCTCGAGGATAGTCTACGCCGTGCAGAATGAACCTATGCTTCTTGTAGAGATGATGACTAATGCTCTTAATGGTGCAAGTATAATCTTGTTTGCCTTAATCTAAGTTTATTCTCATGGAAAAGGTTGGTCCCCTCTTTTCGGATGCTGGACTTCGAGGTACTGACCGGTTCTCTCAGTCAATAGACCCTCATTGAATCTGCATTGATATCATATTGAATTTGACTCCAACTCAAAACTTAATCTGATAAGTGAATGAATCAACTAGTATATCAAGTGGAAGTGGTTAAAATTCTTTAACATATTTAAAACATGATGCTTGGTAGAATAATTACACGACATAATACATAATACATGGACTTTGATTATCAAAAAGGTGATTAAATAACTAATTGTCAAAGTTAATGTCTACAATTTCCTAAATTCCTTGTGTATGTTGTGAGGATTAGTGAAGTGTGAATATAGATTTGTGTGTTATGTCATCTTTTGGCTATTTGGGTTGACCCAACTCTTAACAAATTAGCGTGTTAAGCACAAAAATCAATTCTTAATTCACAATGTTAGTTAAGAGAAAACAAAAGAAGGTCCAATCTTGAAGCCTATGTGTGAAAAAGCATAGTTAGGGACAGTGTAAAAAGTGGACTCCTTGTCATGTGACCCTATATATATATACTCTTTTCTCATTATATATACATACACCTATATATATATAGCTCATGAAAATGATATAATGCATGACTATACCACAACTCTCATAGTTATCTCTCTCTCTCTCTCTCTCTCTCTCTCTCTTTGGGTGTAATGGTTGATTTCACGAAACTCGGTGTTTGTACGTTTGCTGATAAAAAAAAAAGCGAGTTAAGTTGAGTTTAGGGGATTGTTGTCTGGTTCGAGATCATTCTCGTTGAAAGCTTGAAACAATCATACCCGAGAATGATTTCGGACCAGGCTTCATTCCCCCAAACCATGCATATATATTTCCTACAAGATACATTGTAGCACAATCCATTTTGCTGTCAAGGAGCCACCAGAGACTGAGAGGTGCATATCATTTCTGAGAAATTTCTCATTTTTCTCTTATCTTATCTTCATTGAAACTAGAGGTGGATGTTGAATACAAGAATTTTATGGTTTAGACCTCAACTTTCATAACCTGATACTGATGTTGAATTCTGAGATATTATTCTGTGCTAATGTGAACAGAGACTGTGAACTTGAAGCTATCACTTTGTTCTTTGAATATTTTGCCAGAGAATTGTACAAAACCAAACTGATATTTAATTTATCAGTTCTTCAAATCTTCCCTTTCCTTTCTGGGATTCACAATAGCTTCTCTTTGTGAATGTTGGAACTTTTTTTTGCAGACATTAACTCCTGTAGGTCCTTCACATGTGAAGCTCATAATATCTTGTGGGTGTGGGTGGGTCAGTTGATTTTTCTTATAGAATCAGCAAGGAACTTAACAAAAGATGTAAAGTCATGATTGATTTAGATTCTATGCATCCATAGTGTTAATAAATCATGCAATTATAATAAGCACTGTTACATAAAGTTCGGATAAAACTAGATCTGATGTCATGTTAAACTTGATTTCAGCTCTAAAATTCAACTTATCGAGTGGCGATAGGATTTCTATCCTTTCAGTGGTTCCTTGAAATTAACATTTTAACTGGGAAATACATACCAGAAACTTTCAGAAAAAATCTAAAGCACCTAACAAATCTTGATTTTATACATGGTCTTGAAAAATTATGAGAGACATTTTATGCTCTATTTTCTCTTCTGTTTTGTGGGAATATGTTTGTTGATGTCGTTGCATGGATCAAATTCAATTCGCACTTGATCGGTTTTTCCACTCAATTATTATTCAATTCATACTCAAACGATTTTTCTCTCGGTCTGTATTTGAATTGCCTTCTCCACAAACACGTTAAGTGTATTCCAAAACGACAAAGTCAGAATAAGTGAATTCCTAACAATTTTAAAACTTGTTCATTCCCCACCCCACCACAAGCGTTTTTGTCATTAATAATGTCATATACATGTGAAAATACACACGTATATTATATAAAAATATTTTACGAGATATATACAAGAAAATAAATACTTACTCATTTTTTATAATATAAAAATAATCATAACGTTCACTTACTAATCTTGATTCCATAATAATAACACCATAAAGAAAGAAAAATATATATATTTGTATTTTAAAATTCTAATGATAGTATAAGCACATACACACTTGTAGCAAAATCCATGACCCAAATGTAACAAAAACAAATGGCATGTGTTCCTTCTCATCCATCTCTCATCATTCACATCTTCAAATCAAAACCATATTTCCCATTTTTCCCGGAACCTTTGGCAAAATCATGCATAGGCCTAAGCCTAAATGATCAACAAAAATGTCGTAAACGAACACCTCCTCGATCTGATCTTCTTTTTCGCCATGAATGCAAGAAAATAAAACAACCATTTCAACATCATCAAGATTCAAGATCATATAGAGAATCAGAGACATGATTACCAGTGCTTTCTCCACCGAAAATGACAACAACAACAGCACAGCCATCAAACCCACCTTCACGCACATCATCATGGCCTCTTCTGTCGTGTTCATCGTCGCTGCAGCAATTCATTTGCATTTCAAGAAGCTCCGGGACAAGAAGATCATCCCGCGGATCAGACTGACAAGAACAGACCGTGCAGAGAAGCTCGAAAGGTTCTCTCATTATGTTGGTAATGAATATGGTTTGATGCCATCTTTGATCCAATGTTCTTTTGTCTCTGTCCACATCTTCGATCCAATGTTGTTGTTTTTGTGTCGTCTTCGATTGCAGCTAGACAAATGGGATTCAAAGATAGGAGGGAATGCCCACAGCTATGCAAGCTAGCATCTGAATATATCAGAAAATGCAATGGTTTCGAGGAAGATATCTATGCCTTCTTCTCCAATGAACCAGATGCGGATTCTCTGTTCGTGAAGCTGGTGGAGGAGTTTGAGAGATGCATCCTCAGCTATTTTGGCTTCCACTGGAAACAAACGGATATTATGATTACTCAGGTGATTCAAATAGATCTAAAATTACCACATGTGATAAGAGAAAATGAAGGGATTTGTAATTGATGATCATTACTATATGTGCAATTTCAGGTGTTGAGTTCTGATGAGCCCAAAAGGAAGCTCAAGAACATTGTCATGGCAGCAACCAGGTAAAAAGCTGAACATTCCTATAAAGTATAATCAAATCATAACAGAGTTAAAATTAAAGCAATTGGTATGATAAGAAAGCAAATTATTTTATCAAACAAAACAAATAACAACCATTCAAGACCTTGTTTAGGAGGTCTACAGACCTCCTGCAGCTCCAATGTCTATAGACAATTGGAGCCACTGATGTTTGGATATCTCCCTCCTTCCGGAGGTTCTTCCTCTATAGGAAAAAGACGAAGAACTATTTTTAATCGATGATCATTACTATAGGTGCAATCTTGGGTGATATAGATTCAAAATATAGTACTAAAGAAACAAAGAACTATTGTTGATTCAGATTTTGCAGGACTATTATACAGAAGATTGGATTTTTCTTTTATTTCCCGTCTCTTTTTCTGATGCAGGGAACAGAGATTTGAGAGGGTGACAAGGAATCTGAAGGTGGCTAGAGTTTTCACTACACTGGTTGAGGAGATGAAAGCAATGGGACTCGCATCACTAGATGACTCACAGTGCACAGAGGTAATGGCTCCAGTGGCTCACTCTGACAGAAGCCCAGTTCTACTCTTCATGGGTGGTGGCATGGGAGCCGGCAAGAGCACTGTGCTAAAGGACATTCTTAAGGAGTAAGGACAACTTACGCGCACACAAATGTCCTTCTACTTGTTTTACCTAATAATCTTTGCACCCGAAAAAACAAAGTAGAAGAAGAACAAGAAACACAAGAATCTGGAGGGAACATAACGATCCTTACTCCATGAAGGCAAAAACACACCTATACAAGATGCTATCCGAGTGCAAGAAGATTAAGTCAAATCTTAATTTTCCATAGCATATGGAGCAATAGGAAATTAATTTTGATCCACGACCCAAGTTACCGCAAATCAAAATAGACGAAAACAGAAATATATGGGACAACAGGAAGTAGTGTATGAATGTTGGAACGTCAAATGTAAAGTTGAATATGAAGCCAAAATTCTCCTATGCATAAAACCAAATTCCTCTTCAGATTTTCCAGAGCAACCACATATTCACATTTAACAACCAAGTTTCATTTTTTTTTTTTTTTTTAAGCTTCTGTGTTTGTGTTTGTGTTTATGTAAGTGAAAAAGTATGTACGCAAATGGCTAAAAATAGATTGGTTTGAAATGGAACAGACCGTTCTGGGCAGGAGCTGAAGCCAATGCAGTAGTGATCGAGGCAGATGCTTTCAAAGAATCAGATGTCATTTACAAAGCCCTTAGCTCCAGAGGTCATCTTGACATGCTCCAAACTGCTGAATTGGTGAGCTTTTTAGTTATTAGTACTGCCAACATAAACAGCACAAGCACTCTTATTACGAGTGAACACTGCAAATTATATATTAATGTTGCATAAACAGCACATCTAATATACCAATGAGTTACTTGGAACAGGTGCACCAATCATCTACAGACGCAGCATCATCTCTTCTGGTCACAGCACTCAATGAAGGACGGGATGTGATCATGGATGGCACTCTCTCCTGGGTACCATTTGTTGTACAGACAATTACCATGGCAAGAAATGTCCATCGCCGACGGTACCGCATGGGACCTGGTTACAAGGTTGCTGATAATGGGACAGTAACTGAGAATTACTGGGAAAGGATTCCTGGTGAAGAACCTGAAAACGTTGAAGGCAAAAAGAGGAAACCATACAGGATAGAGCTGGTAGGAGTTGTATGTGATGCTTATTTAGCTGTTGTAAGAGGCATAAGGTTTGTCACAAACCCTTCCAACACTTACTGGCCTTTTGTTAGATATTTTTTAACTAAAGTGCACACTTTGGGTTTTTACAGGAGAGCTATTATGTGTAGAAGAGCAGTAAGGGTACAGTCACAATTAAGATCACACAAGAGATTTGCAAATGCATTTCTAACATACTGCAATCTGGTTGACAATGCCAGGCTATACTGTACCAATGTTTTAGAAGGCCCTCCTAAGGTACAAACAATCAGTCTCCTCTCTATTTATTCACATTAATGACTTCATCGGATTCTTGATCAGGTGAGAAGAAGCACATAATGGTAATCTTCCCTTTGGTTCTAAAAGGGAAGACGTGAGAGACAGTCCAATGCACTAGGCTCTCACCATTGTGGGGTCTTATTTATGTATGCAATCTTACCCCTACTTAAGCAAAGAGACTATTTCCCTCAATTAAACCGTTGAACTCAGGGTACTAAGGCATCAACCTTAGTAATGTACCAGGCTCACCCTTTAGAAGTTAAATACTAAAACACAAAATTTAACCTAGTGATTCAAAGATGATAACCTAATAATTCCTCTGTTCCAAAATGAGTGTTCACTTTCCTTTCCGTTTGTTATGCATGAACAACAAACAAAATCGCTAAGTTAGTTTGAACTCCTTGAATTTGTTACAAAAGGAGCACATAGGGGTATTAGTGTAAATCCCAACCATAACTAACTTATCCTTTATTTTACAAAAAATTGGAAAGTGGACACTCATATGGGACAGAGAGGGCATATGCCAGTAGAACTATAGCAAAATCATGTTACTTGCATCCTATATATAGACAGCCATCAACATATCTAAAGCTGACAAAATGATGTTTATGAAGATGATAGGATGGAAAGACAAAGACAGGACTCTGCTGGTTGATCCAGATGAAATACAATGCCTAAAAACAGTAGGCAGGTTGAATGAAAATGCAGACTCCATCTACGAACTCTACAAAAACCCAAACCCAGCTTGCAAGTCTGGGTCAGTTTGGAAAGATATAGTGTTGTCACCCTCAAGGTTAAATATTCAACAGGAGCTGAAGTATTCAATCCAGAAAGTCGAAAGTCGACTTGAGCAAACAGGACAAGATGTCTTCCAGATTTCAAGAGATAGAAGTGAAAAAGATGAAAAAGATGAAAAAACCGAGTGAAGTGACAATTTTCTTTTTGATGTATCTGTGACTGAAGAATGTTTTATCTAGGTTGTACTAATATGTAATAATAGATAATGTCTAGAATACTTTTTAGTGACAGAATTCAATTCAGATCATAAGTGGACATCGAGTAATTTTCTAATAAAGATTGGAGGGTACGTCAAACGCGTCTCAGATAATCACACTTGAAAAGATGACATCATAGAAAACAACGCAAAATGTTATTTGTTCGTACTCCTTTCAGTAGATTATCAGGCACAAGATTCCTGTGTACATTTTTCTCGGATAATATATATATACACACACACAATGAGAGACTAACCCTGAGCGCTACAATATCCTTCTCTTCGCTCATTTTGTTAAGCTTGAGGTTCAGAAACAGCAACAGCAACTGTTCATTAAAAGAAGAGTAAAATGGGATAAAACTGTTGAGTAGCAAAACCTTCAGGACGGAGCAGACAATATGGGCCATTTTAGATTTCCTCAAACATATCAATTCAATAAGCAACATATAATTGTTGCAGCATATTTCTCTCAATTCTTCGTGCATATGTCTATACACTACTCAAAGGAAAGTCAAGTTGAAGCAGCTACGCCATTAAATCTATCAGCCAATACAGTTGCAAAAGGCAAATCCATTACACTAGAGCTCTATTGTCCTCACAGTTTGCAATTCCCAGTACTATTCAATTCATTTTATTATTTCTGTGTGTGGAATACTAAGTTTAGCTCCATCATACTTCAAGGAGACACAAGCGTAACAGAGATATAACTATACTAAAGACATGACTGTATCATAATTTTGGTTGGTTTATATGTATATATAATCAATATACTTGAGTTTTTACTTTAGTTTCATCAATTCACTACAAATTATTAAAGATAAAAATTATTGGTTAGTACTTAGTCATTAACAAATATATGCAATCAAATGTTAGAATAAGATGTCCTAATATTGTCACGAATTTATATCTGATAACAATAACTTCTATATGTTTCCATTTTGAGTATATATATATATATATACACACACTCAAAATGGAAAAATTGGAGTATCAATATTTGGTTCTTGCGGCATAAAACTATTCTATATTAGGTTCCCTTCCTCCCTCTTTTTGGATATAACTAGAACTTCATTAAAGATAAAAAGAAACAACAAAGGCCAGAACATAAAATAGCCAACACAATACCTAGACAAGCAAAAGCCGAAGAGCATACTTAGCCATTGTCCTGTCTAGTGTTTGGGAATGGACCAAAATTTTACCAATTCCTCTTCTAGCCATGAGTGCCAACTTGTGGGCAGATTCAATTCCCTTCTCATTCACTTTCCTGAACTTTGAATATCAGCAAGGACAGATCTAGCTGGAAGTTCGACATTTATTGAGCATATGGCCTACAAGTGAAGTACAGACTTCAGAGTCAAAACAGATGGTGAAATGAGAAAACTACGTATCTGCAGCCAATTGAATGGCCGACAAAGTAGCAAGAGCTTCAACAGAAGAGTTACAATTCATCATTTCCCAATCTATTTCTGGGCCATCATTATAAAAATAAAAAATAGCCTCATCAGTCATCACAAATAACAGCACACGTATCCTCACCAGCCTGCATATTCTAAGATGAATGGTTATTTCCTTCCTCAACAGCATGCTTCAATTTTCAAATAGACCATACCAGAAGCGCATAAGCAAGCAAAGATTTTAAGAGTGCTCAGAGAGAGAATGCAGGAGGATGAGTACTAGAGTTGAGAATGGACAACTCATTCCTTGCATTTCAAATGTACCAAAAAACAGGACATGACAAAAAGAAAATTCGAATATATTGATATTTACGATTAGTTGCGTAGATTTGTAAAGAAGGAAAGCCACCAAGGGTATATGATGTTTAATCCAAACCTTATAAATTCTAAATTTCTCTTCACAGATACATTGTTGCTATCGAATAGCGGCTACTTATGCATCATGTTTACCAGCATAAGCATACCTCTCAAACATGTATAAATAATCAATAATGAATAAAATCCCGTGTACTTTAAGTTGAGAATATTTCATATGAGTTTCCCAAATAAGCAGCATACTTTATGAGACTAACTAAAAGGAGAAACAGACAACTTAAATGAGTAGAGTAACATGATATGTTTAAGGACCATTAATAACCATTGGTCTTCAAATTTACATTAAGAGATTAGCCTCAACTACACAACAATCAAGGATATGGTTCTTAACTAGGCAGCCGAAAAAGAGGGTCATCTTCAAGATCCTTTTATGCGTGCAAATTGGGTCATGGTTATGACTCAAGTTTCAGCTACCTAATAATGAAACTCATCCAGAGATCTTCCATATACCCACGAAGATCAGCTTTCCTAAACTAGAATATGTAACTACATATCTTAATTAGCAAAATGACCAATTCAGGCTCAATTAAATTCTTTAAAATTCAAAACCATTTAAACTGAGCTCATGATGAGACATTTCTTCAACTATTCACCTTTAGGAAAGTTTTCCATTTTGGTTTCACAACCAATGGACAATAATGAGCTGGGCTTCACCTCCTCGAAAAAGAAAGTTAGAGGGTTAGGCAACTTTATATCTAATTGTATGAGATTAAAACCGATTAAGTTCAGCTTAGCTAAACATTCATGAAATGCCATTAATTGACAACATATACTAGAAATCATCACCACTTGCTCTTTCACTCAGTACCTGAAAGGTAATACAACTAAGCTGCTGATCTCACTTCATCTACTACTTGGGTTATAACAACCTATGATGAAGCAAGTGTGTATCTACAAAGTCCCAACTTCTCAACCAAATACGAATAACTCTATGAATGATAAACACAATAACAGTTATAACAAGCTTCACATAACAACAACTTGTGTTCAAATGAACATTCACTGGTAGACCACGCAGCATTGCCTCCCCCTTGATTCTAGCAGCTCTTAAATACGGACTACACTATACTTAACCTAGACAATAATCGGCTTCAAATAAACTTTTCCCTATCAAGAACAAAAGAGCCTTCAACATCGCAGAGAGCTCAATTTCTACGCAGCCATGAGAAAGCATTGTCAAAACAAGGAAATAAGTGTTTGCAAGACACTAGGAGGAAGCTATTAAAGCTTAACTCAACAGAACACTAAACAAGTTATAACTATAAGAACAGTTTGTAAATCAAAGAAATTTCAATAATGTATAACAGAGACAACATCAAGTTGATGCTCCATTTATTTACTAGAAGTATAAACAGGACATTTTCAAGCTTCCACATCCAATAGAACAAGCAAAAGACACTTTCAAATCCAAATTTAGGTTTTATTCCCATTGATTCACTCAACATTGAATCTTCACAGAACCGATCGAAAAGATTGTCACAAGTTAGATTCAATAGAATCGTTACCTTCGCCGATCAATCGTGTAAAAGTTGAAGCAGTTTCCGGGAGCAAGCAAAGAAACCTCAGGCACGTGAATAGCCGAAAGTGATGGAGTGTTTGGGTGCTTTAAGCTACCAATTATTCAACGGTCAGGATTCAATCACTGAACGCGTGAACGATGCACTGTTTCATTTAGTCCTGCTTTTACGCCTCCTCCTAGTGGCCACCGGTGATGTCCACGGTGGCTTTTTACATTAGCCACCGGCGCATTTTAGCACGCAACAAGGATGATAAGCGTACTTTAGCACTAGTGACACGTGCTCTGTACACTAACGTGCGCTTCAAGATACAGTAACCCACTAACCCCAACTGTTCGCTCTAATAAAAGCGCGACATGCGCACTTTAGTACGTACCATGACACTGTACCAACTAGTTCACGACAGCTTTATCAATTGACAGGTGGTAACGTACACCGATACAAGACAGGCCTAACTAACATACGCAACTTTGTAACCGATATTTTTAGAGATATGAAATTTCACCAAATGTATAAATAGATCCACTTTATCAAACTTTATTTAAATAGATACATAAACTATTAATTTTGTACAAATAAGTGATCA